>JAGFPH010006610.1:40534-52880 GCA_018207615.1 Philaenus spumarius
CAAGAACAAAACAGGGATTCGTAAAGCCTACATTGTGCGGTGTGTTTTGTGAGGCGTTGTAACTCGCAGTTGCAGCAACAAAATATACAGGGTGTCCCGTAACTCTCTGGACAAAGGTATGTAGCGTTATTGCTTAGGTCAAGACAAACACATTTCACTATAGGAACATGGGTCTCTGGTGCCTAGTTTTCCGTCTGTCTGTCTGTATGTGTTTTTTACAAAAACATTCATAACTCCTTAACGATTTGAGCTACAGCATTGAGATTCTCCAAAAATGTTCATCTTATAGGCCGCTATCTTTGTGCCAAATGTGAATGAAAATTCCTAAACCGTTTCAAAATGGCGGCCTTTCAAAATTTTCAAACGAAAATAACGAAAAATCTAGCGCTTTATCGAAAAAATGTCAAGAATAACTGTTTTTAGAAAATTTAATTCCCTATCGATTGGTTTTTTATTTGTTTTAATCGGTTGGAAAATATCAGACTTATGGCATTTTTCGCCAAACAGTGCATGCCACTTTTGGGGGCGATGTACTGGATCGGACGGCAATACAACACCAATTAATAGTTGGACGGCAATTAACAAAATACAATAAAGTACCAAAAGCTTTGGTTATTAATTTTAAAAAAAAAAGTATTCTTGACAAATTTTTCAATTATTGTCAGGTGTTTTATTATGTATTATTACTCCATTTCGCTTCCTAAGTGAAATAGAATCTTTAAATAACTTTACAATCATCTGTCATATGTCAATCAGCTGTTTTTATTACATAAACAGCTGATTGAATCATTTGTTGTTGCCATTTATAAAAGCATTGTTGTCTGAACATTACTGCAAGTCTTTACTAGTTGCTTACTATTCTTACAACAGTAAACCTAGTTAGTCATTATTTATTGTGTTTTTATGTTATTAAGTTGACAGTTTTGTACTGCATGTGAGCAAAATGAATAATTACACATCAGAGGAGTACTGTGATATGCACTATTTTTTTGGAATGGCTCGTGGCAATGCAAGAGGAGCGGCGAGATTGTATGCAGAACGCTTTCCGGACAGGCAATGTCCTAACCATAAGACATTCCGTGCTGTGCACAACAGATTGAAGGAAACGGGAACCTTTAAGGTAAATATGAGTGACACTGGACGTGACAGATCAGTTCGTGATGTTGAATTCGAGGAACTCGTTCTTGATCGGTTCGAAACGGATCCGTCGGTAAGTGTTAGAGTGGTAGGGCAAGAACTTGGTTGTAGTAAGAACACTGTGTGGAGAGTTTTGAAAGAAGAGAAACTTTACCCGTATAGTCCCTAAAAAGTACAGGCCTTGAAACCAGAAGATTTTCCCAGAAGGGTGATCTGCGCTTGCTGGTTTTTGGAAAAAGACTTAAACAACCCTCTATTTCTTGAAAACGTTTTGTTTACTGACGAAGCTAGTTTCAGTAGGGAAGGCATATTTAACAACCGAACGTGTCATGTCTGGGCAGAAGAAAACCCAAATGCTATTTTTGTAGCTGGGCATCAAGATAAGTTTTCTATTAATGTATGGGCGGGTATTATAGGCAACTTCCTTGTTGGACCCTACATTTTACCAAATCGGCTTGATTCACCAACCTACTTAGTGTTCCTTAGAGACATTCTTCCGGAGTTGATGGAAGATGTTCCTCTTCTTGTCCGAGAAAATATGTGGTTTCAACATGACGGAGCCCCAGCCCACTATGGCAATATAGTCCGCGATTACTTAAATCTGACTTTTCGAAACAGTTGGATTAGACGTGGAGAGCCGACACCGTCGCACGCTCGATCGCCCGACCTCACTCCTCTGGACTTTTTCCTTTGGGGCACAATGAAACAATTAGTTTATAGCTCACCTGTAAAAAGTGAGATGGACTTAGTAGCTCGAGTGGTTGAAGCAGCCGCGATAATAAAAGAAGATGGTCCAGTTTTTGGACGTGTTCAACGATCCATGATTGATCGGTTTAGATTATGCAACCGAGTTGACGGTCGTCATTTTGAACAGTTTTTGTAAATAAAGGAGTCCTTATTGTAAATAAAGAAGGGTCATAAGGTATTGTCCAATTGTATTTAATAATTACAAAAAATGTTTACATTATCACTGTTGGTTTTTATTTATTTTAAAATAAAAGTAATGTTACTTAGCAACAGATATTTAAACAATGTAAAAGGAGTATTAGCATTGTTTAAATAGAGAAAAGTAGTCATGCATTACGAAAAGAACTAATTTCTCTGTAATTCTTTATCCAATCTTAAAAAATAAGGTATCATTGAAAACTTCATAAAATGGACTAACTTTTATGTATCTTGCAATTTTTTATTTATCTTGCCATAAGTCTGTTATTTTCCAACCGATTAAAACAAATAAAAAACCAATCGATAGGGAATTAAATTTTCTAAAAAAAGTTATTCTTGACATTTTTTCGATAAAGCGCTAGTTTTTTCGTTATTTCCGTTTGAAAATTTCGAAAGGCCGCCATTTTGAAACGGTTTTAGAATTTTCATTTACATTTGGCACAAAGATAGCGGCCTATAAGATGAACATTTTTGAAGATTCTCAATGCTGTAGCTCAAATAGTTAAGGAATTATGAATGTTTTTGTAAAAAACACATACAGACAGACAGACGGAAAACTAGGCACCAGAGACCCATGTTCCTATAGTGAAATGTGTTTGTCTTGACCTAAGCAATAACGCTATACGCTATATACCTTTGTCCAGAGAGTTACGGGACACCCTGTATAATGTTTTACAGTTAACAGTACAAAAAAACTCTCACTTAAAGACTGTTTTAAATGTATTAAGTTTAAGGTTAGGTGGGATCGGAAAGACGGGGTTGCATGTTATATAACTTAAGGTTGCTGTTGATAAACGTTCTAAACGAATAATCAAATTATAATAGTTTCTGCACATATCGCTTATTTAGTAAGTACTAGGGGCTCTGCCCCTAGATGCTTCGTTCGCAGTTGAAAAATTCGCTAGAGAATCTCGTTAATCTTCTGTCAACTAAAATTATGAAACCAGTCTTAAATACTGTATATTAACAGTAATTGCAAGATTAATTATAACCTCAAATACATGCTTTAGAAACGTGAGAGGCTTTCATTACGATTTTAGTCCTAGTTCCACTATCTTCTGTCAACTAAAGTTTTGAAACCAGGCCTAAATATAATATGGCAACCCTATGTTAAAATTTTTCAACTTTTAAATTAGTTTTTCTCAAAAAATTGCGTTTTTACAAGAAATACAACTATATAAGTGTACTTAAAAATCAAAACTACACCTACATACAAAATGTCTTTGAATTCCTTAGAGCCGTTTTCGAGATCCACGACAGATACGACAGATACAAGATAAATACAAGAATTGCTCATTTAAAGTAATATACTAGGGGCTCTGCCCCTGGACGCTTCGCGTCCCAACCCTGCCTCGGCCTTCGGCCTCAGATAGCTGCTTCGCTTCGCTCGCAGTTGGAAAATTCACTAAAGAATCTCGTTAATCTTTGGCTCCTTTGTACATAGGTTTGTAAAATTAAGAAACCAGGCTTAAATATATTAACAGTAATTGCAAGATTAATTATAACTCAAATACATGCTTTAGAAACGTGAGAGGCTTTCATTACGATTTTCGTCCTAGTTCTACTATCTTCTGTCAACTAAAGTTTTGAAACCAGGCCTAAATATAGTAAAAATTATTGCAGAATTAACATAACCTCAATACTATGTTATTAGAAATGAGCCAGGCCTATATTACAAAATTGACTATTAGAATTTATCCATCTTTGCCAAGTTTACCTTTTTTTTGGACAAAATAAATTGTTAAATCAGGCCCAATTTATTCAAATTCCAACGTGCTAAAACAGTATAAATTAGCTTGTTTTTTTAACAGTAATTAAAAACTATACAATGAACATTTGATTTTGGACGATACTCAATCTCAGTTCTATTCAAATCTATTTCCAACGTGCTAAAACAGTATAAATTGGCTTGTTTATAAACAGCTGTTTTGATCGCTTTATTTACTACTTCGTTGTTATTTTGTAACCAACATGGCAACCAATAAGACTTTTTCAACTTTTAAATTAGATTTTCTCAAAAAATTGCGTTTTTACTCGAAATACAACTATATGGGTGTACTTAAAAATCAAAACTACACCTAAATACAAAATTTCTTTGAATTCGTTAGAGCCGTTTTCGAGATCCGCGACAGATACAAAGATAGATACAAGAATTGCTCATTTAAAGTAATATATTATATAATACTAGAGGGCTTCGCTGACTAACCCCCTCGGCGAAGCAAATGCAAGCATATTATTGTATAACATGATATTTTCAAGGGAGTGACGATTGATTGTTACAGAGGCACAAGATTTTTTATTAAAGTGAAAACTTCTTTAGGCGCACCGAGCACTTTTACTTTCTCCACCCTATACGTAGTATATGGAGAAGTTATTGTTTTCGTAAAAGTGTTCGAATTTGAATTTTTAGTTGAATTATCTGTTTTAGTGCTCCCAGAACCCCAAAAAATTGTTTAGTGCAATAATCAGTGTTGGTGCTCCGTAAACCCAAAAATATTTTTAGTGGAATTTTTTGTTTTGGTGCTCCCTGAACCCAAAAAAGTGTTTTTAGAGTGGTGTCTGTCTGTCAGTCTGTCTGTATCTATACACGACCAGAGAGGACACTATTGGTACGATTTTCATGAAATTTGGTATGTAGGTACTAAACCCTAATATCTCCAGGCTTTTTTTTCATTTTTTGGCATTTTTAATTTTTAAGGGTAATTTACCCCTAAAAACCCATAAAAAACGACAAAAATTCAAATTTCTCAAAAACGGCTCTAACGATTTTGATCAAATTTTCAGTATTTATAGTGCTTAAGATGCCAAACAAAATGACACCACCCGCTTTTATCAAAACTTCGGCGTTTTATAATTATGGGAAAATGTTTAAAAATAAACAAGTTTGTGTTGTCAATCTAGCATCGCGGCGGCGGCCGCACAAAGTAGCACCACGGTAGCGAGCACGGCCAGTAATTCAAAGGTCGCGCGATCGAATCCCGCCTGGGACAATAATTTTTTTATACGATTGACGTAGGTAGAATATTATTTTTTTGTTTTGTTCTAAAAAGTAGTAAAAAATAAAATGATTCAAAACAATATTATTTTGACTACAGTAAGTTGGGAGAAAGTTTGTGTCAGTTAACTGATACCGTTTATTTTATGGTGTAAAGTAAACTCGCGATACACTTTAAAGTGATACGCTTTGCACTTTTTATTTCGTCGATAATTTCTTCTTCTTCATTGGTTTACACACGTACATAATATAAACCAGAACTTTAATGTAACAGCAGACCGTAAAAGAAGAAGAAATCGACGAAATAAAATAAGCTGTGTTAAATTCAAAGGCTTAAACTCACTGTACAGGTTTATTCACGTCTCGCTAACAATGAAATGAACATTGTGCTTACTCATTTTGTAAGTTGTTATAAAATAGTTTACTTGGGGGTAATACCTCTGAAATAGACGTTGCTCTTCATAATTTTTCAAGTTGTGTTCAATTAGTATTCTTGGTGAGACCGCTAAAATGAACACAGTGCTTTCTCATTTTTTTAAATGTCTAAATTTGCTAACGTGTTTGCTATGGCAATTGATGTAAATGCATTAAAGAAACGTGTGTTAATTCAGTATAGGCTTAAGTTAACATTATGTTTTTTTAAATAATTATTTGACTATATACAATCATGTTTATGTTTTATTTTTATTTTTGTATTTCAATTTTAAATGAGACAAGATAAAAATATAAAAGGACAATATAACCAACGATTTATATTCATGACAGCTGTCACTACTGCCGGCAGTCCCATGACCGCTTTCTTTCATTTTTATACATAGAAGAGAGACAATTTTCAAGTTATAAACTATTACCAAAATGTGATACGGTAAACGAGTATTTCAGACTGGTCAAATAAAGGTAGGCATAATTTTAATAGTGATAGGTGTTTGAATTGTGATTTAGTAAGCCTTTTTCTTTGTTTGTGTTTGCTATTTAATAATCTAAATAAAACAAGTTTCTTTTGAAGAATAATTATCTGATTCTAAATTTGCCAATTTGGTTGCTATGATCATAAATCTTAATGCTTTCGAGAAAAGTGTGTTGGTTCAGTACAAGCCTAACCTAAAATTGTGTTAAGCTTACGATTCAAATCAGTTGTTTTATTTGCAATATGTAACAACAGATGTTTTTTTGAATTATAATATAGTAATCTTTTTTCGTTAATTTTTTGTTTGTGTTTATTTTGTTAACCTAACCTAAAAAACTGTTGGTTGTGAAAAATAATTAACTGATTCTAATTTTTTGTTGGTTGCTATGGTAATGAATGTAAACGCATTCAACAAACGTGCGTTGGCTCAAAATAATAATAATCTTTATTTCGTGAGGCGAAGTTAGGACCATTGGTTAAGTCCTCTCTTCCACTTAACCTCGAAACAAAAAATACATAAAAATTCATATTACAAATACAAATTATTAAAGAAACAAAACTACAAATAATAATTATTTCTAATACATAATGTATAAAAACTAAAAATATGCACATTTGTCTACTAAGTAAAATGAAATTAAAAGTTAATTATGATACACTATAATTATATACAGAATAGGACACACCTAGAATTGTGTTGCTAGGCTTTTGTTCAAATCAGCTGTTTTATCTTTTTTGAAAATGGGACTGGAGTGTACCAAGTATTTTGACAATTTTCAAACCTTAAAATCGTTAATTACTTAATTTCTTGGTATTGTCTATAATAATACAGAAAAAAACAATAACAGTACAGAAAGGAATTATTTTTTGAGTTTTTAGCCGATGAGGAGGCGTTATGTAAACTCATGCCAAATTTGTAATACAATTAACCTAAACAATAAACTAATAACCAATTACAATTCTTTGTTCATTTTACGGTTTAATTAGTTTCAACCTAAAAAAGCAATTATATGTTTTCATTTATGTAGCCCTTATCGTCAAACAAATTTAAGTACCGAAACCAGTTGATAGCGTCGGTTTTAAGCAATTCACTCGTAAGAAATACAGGTTTATGTTTGATTTTTGACTTTCCCTTTGGGTGTTTGCCCGGTAGGCGATAGATTGTGTCCCATGCCAAGCCAAGAGCTCAGTGTGACCAACAGACATACCGGAAATTATTTTTATATTATTTACCAGGTATTTGCATTTAGCCAATATAAGCTTCGTTAAAAATCTTTCGGAAAAACTTTTCTTACAAATCAAATTGTTTACTAGAAAATCCGTGTTTTAATCATTACAATTTTTCACTGAAGATTTAACGATACAGATCAGATAGCGAAATATGTTTTCCCCACTTCAATGTGGTCAACTGGATGACAAATTTATCTCATTTCTTTATTTAAATCACAACTACTGAACTATTATTATTCGAACAACATGGTTATTTGGAGTTTGGTGTTAGTACAAAGTATGTTCTAAGCTTTTATGGAGAAGATCAATACTGAAGATGCAGGAAGATCAGCAGTGAGTTACGGTTGTGAAGAAAAGCATTCACCAAAAAAACAGAAAAGAATAACAGTAGGAACTTTGAAATAATTTGACAGTTGAACCGCTGACATGAGTTGAGAGGACTTACGAAATTAATGTTATATGTTTTAGGGTTTCAACAATATATTTGGGAAATTGGTCTACTCACGAAGGCACTGAATAGCTGGCCCACGAGTAAAATCCCCTCGTGGATTTGAACCCGGTACTTTTTTGGTATTTTACATTTTGATCAATTTTAGGGTAACCAGATTGGCTATAAGGCCGTTTAAAGAAACGAAATGTGCAGAATTATCTCCTATATTTATTTATCTAGATAAAAGTTTCATTCTAGTAAGAAAAACCACAAAAAAATGTTACTTCCTGTTGTTTGATTTTTTGGCTAACACGTCCGAGTGACTTAGAAAACCAACGTTTGTACCAAATCGGAATTAAAATGCACACATATACATACATATGTATATACAATTTTTAATGATACCCAAAAACATGTTCTGGGGACCATGATCGGTGCTCATGTACCCCTCCCGACCTTAGGTCTCGCCATAAGAGTCACTGCCATAGCTCATCTTTCCTATGGAAATTCGCTAATAACAAGGAAGCTGAAAATGATTGAGTCATAATGCAGCAGATATGATGAAAGTATACATCACCACTCCAACTAATATTGCTGTTATACAAAACAACTTAATCATGTTATATAGAAACTTATACTGGGTGAATCAGACCAACCGTGCACAAAATAAGTTTCCCAGGCGCCATTTTGAAACGGTTAAAGATAAAGGCAAACTTTAAATACAAAAAATGTTTGTTTTGAAAGACCTTTTCAATGATGTGCTGCACGACTAACGTTACTATAGTTGCGGACAACCTAACTCTGAACCAAAAGGTTAGGTAAGAAAAGGTTAGGGTCTTCCGCCCACCCGACCCTAATTAGTGACGCTTGGCTGCACTCAATGAGAACAAGTACTAGGTACCTAATACCAAAAAGTCAGTTAAACTATTGACCAAAATTATTAAAAACCATTATCATATTACGTTTTGTATTTCAATTTCGATTATGTTTATACAAAATTTGATGTAAATCGGACAATTTTGACCAACTTGTACCGCCAAACTAGTTTTTATTTTTTAAATTAACTTTGAATGAACAGTGAAACTAAAATACAATTCATATTAAAACGTGAGCATATGGAGGGACAAAAAATACTCTATGTATGATTGTAATATCTGGATATCTGGAAAACAAAGCTTTTTCGGGCCTATGTTTATATAAACTTTTTTTCTTATTATGGGCCCATATTTACTGGACACTCTGTACATTCCTTAAATATAACTATGGTAAATACAAATAAAACATGATATAAGACAATCTAATTCTCGCTCAAGTACATTAACTTTTTTGTCGCTATGTATTATTTTGTATTTATTGTATATTAAATTAAGTTACATAGTATATTAAATATGTTTTCAAATTTTCCTTGAAACCGGCGATTTGTTCTGGTTATCAAGCAATACAAAATTATTACAATCATACATATAGTATTTTTTGTCCCTCGATATGCTCACGTTTTTATATGAATTGTATTTTAGTTCCACTGTTAATTCAAAGTTAGTTTTAAAAACTAGTTTGGCGGTACAAGTTGGTCAAAATTGTCCGATTTACATCAAATTTGGTATAAAAATAATGGGTTGTCCGCAACTATACTTCGAGGTTTTGAGTTTTAATCTGTTTTTTTCTAAAATTGTATATATTTTGAAATTTTGAAAATTTTTTAGTAAGAGGCAACTTTTAAGCACATTTCTGGAAAGGGTATCTTCTCATGAATCTAGGATACAAATTTGGTTTATGGAGGCCATGTTATGTGGTAACAATAAAACTAACTGTAAAACACTAATTTTTGGACGTTTTGTAACATCCTGTACGTACGCAGTAAGATAAGCTTTTCCCCCAAAATGATCAGTGAACAGACATCATTAAAATGAGATATCACTCGACCTGTCTTTACATTTGAAAATTTTCCAAAAATGACTCCCACCCCCAAAAGAAAATTTTGGGGCATTTTTGAGATTTTAAAATATTTTTACTGAATTCTCTAGGGTCTAAATAGGGGGGGTTTAAGCTGAAACGAAGACTGTAGCTCATTTGGTTCAATCGCTATACATTGTGCACGAGTGATATGTTAACAATATGGAAACAAACTGTGATTGGAGTCTTTAAGTTGGAATTTCAGGTACTTTGTTAATGCTTTCATTTTCAAATCCATAAGCTAGCAACTTAAATCAGCTGAAGTGTGGATGTATACTTTATCCGAAGATATTATTAAATATGGATTTTTAATTCAATTCAAGACTAAACTTTATCGGTGGTGTTATTATTCTTTTAGTTTAGCATCCTTGATTGTTTATTATAATATTGTAGTATTTCTAAATGAACTGTCACAAACTTGTTTCACTTCTTTTATATTTGAAACTTAGTGGCGTCTTCTTTAGAATCCATCTTTTTTAAATGTCGTCAAATACTACAAATAAAATGCATAAATAAAAGATTAAACGACAGCAAACACTCACCATGAACTTTTATCTGAACGAGGTAAGCCAACAGACGTAAGATGCAACAGATATGTAGAGGACCATAGTGTAGTGTTTTTTGTATTTATATGTTATAGTCAAATGTTTAATTATGTTTGTTATGTGTGTGATTGTGAAGTGACTGATGAGATTTAAGATGGATTAATGATAACTCTGAAGATGGCTCCAAGAATTGTCGAAACGCTTTTGATAATATAAACAAGAAGTGAAAAAGGATTATGACAGTACATGAAGAAATAATACAATGTTATATTATTATTAAAATCTCGTTCTAAAATTTTGTGAGAATTTTACAAAATTAAATTTATAAATAAGACAAATTTTTTATCTTGAAATGAGGGATTGATAGATTCAATTTAACATTGTACTAGGGGCTCTGCCCCTGGACGCTCCGCGTCCCAACCCCGGCTCGGCCTTCGGCCTCAGATGGCTGCTTCGCTTCGCTCGCAGGTTGAAAATTCGATAAAGAATCTCGTTAATCTTTTGCTCGTTTGTACATAGGTGACCGAGCATAAATTAGCTGTTTTATTTGGCAGCTGACTCAAACTCATTAAACATTATCTCCATAAGATTAACATGGGAAATTTGAAGGATTGTATATCGGAGCTCCTTCTCGGTTGAATAGCGGCTGAACGGATGATAATATATAAGACTTGACATATCTGTGAATGATTATGTTCAGTTTTTGATCCAAATTAGCTGTTTTATATATAATAGGTTTGTAACAATCAATGTTTGAATTGAATTAAAATATAGTTAGCATTTTTCGTTGATTTTTGTTTGTGTTTGTTTTTAGTTTGTCAATGTAACCTCAAAAAGGTAATACTACATTTGATACTGATTTATTCCAAATCAGTTGTTGATCAAAATCAGCTGTTTTAAGCTTTTCATACGAACAGCTGTTTTTGTGTCCTTGATAAAATCAAAAGAAATATTTCTTCTTCTTCCTTAAGATTGACCTTCCATAAGATTAACATTGAAACTTTGAGGGCCACTGGGGCGTAGCCCTAATGTCCTAGGACTTCGGAAAATGCTTGATGACATATCTACAGGTAATAAGACACATTTTAAAACAAAAATCATCAAAATCGGTCCATTAGGAGAGGCTGGGCGATTGGAAATAGGTTTTGACCAAATTCTTTTAATATATATAGATAATTTGTTTTCTGAATTAAAATTGTCTAACATACAAAATCGAAATATTTGAAAAACCCCCTACATTTCTGATATACTTAATATTTTTCAAGTTGTAAGTTATTGGGTTTTGGTTTGATTTTATGGGGATAGGATGCAAAGTTGGCGACACTGCCTCGGTTACCCAAACCATAGAGGAAATATTGTTATATGGATTTTAGTATACTATCTCTTCGCCTTGCCCTAACCTTGGTTGAAACGATTTTTTTCAATCTAAATATTGTATGCTCATGAAATGAAACATTTACAATTTTTCTTAAACACTAATTTTTATTTGCAGCAACGTAAATCTTGGCAAACAGCTTTGAATTAAAAACGAACATTATTAGTTCTCAAATTAGTTTACCGGCAGCGATCGACGCCTTCAAGGACGAACTCAGGAAACCCGACTATCTTCTCCGTCTGATAACCCTTCACTATTTCGACCGAAAGGCGTGTGCATCAAAAATGTGAAATTACTTTTTAAACCGACTGTAGATTTGAGTCCCACTGACTTAGATTGAGTCAGTAAATGGGTCAGTTTTTGTTTAGGCAGGATCTCCTCTTGAGGTCAATGAACCGGCTGCCGAAATGAAGAAAGTGTACCGGCCGTAGAGACGGACAAAGGAGCTGTCAAACGAGTGGCGCTTCCATGCCCACGAATTAAAAATAAAACATAGGTTTTACTTGAAATAAAAACAATGACCTACAACAGTAACGACATAGTAAACATGGATTGACTTTCGGAACTAGGTGGCGATACGATTGCTTTGGTGCATTTAATTTAATTTCTAATACACGAACCGAAATAAAATAAACAATTTATCAATCTATTAATATGAAGTTCAAAATCAATTAAAAGTTAATATTTGTATCGTTATTTAGATGTATAATCTTCTATATATATAAAAGCCAAAACCCACTGACTCACTCATCACGATTTCTCAAAAACTACCGAACGGATTGGAATGAAATTTGGTATGTAGCTTCCTCTAGGGCCATAGGTGCTCACT
>JAGFPH010006610.1:57855-69191 GCA_018207615.1 Philaenus spumarius
TGATATATTTTGTTTTAAGTTTTTCTTTCAATTAAAAAAGTTTGCATAATGACACTGGAACAAACAGCAATAACTCCAATACAAAGGCAGACGACAAGTGCCCATCCCCGATGTCGCACAATAGGCCTAAGGGTAAGGGTTTTATTACGGTCATTTGGTTTTGCCTCACGCTGAGGTGAAATGAACTATAATATTGTTTTTCTTGTTTCTGAGCATAGAGGAAATGTAAGTGTATACATGATTATTTAATTTTAAGTGTAGTTATCCCATTTCATCCCACTTAAGTAATGGAGTTGCAAATGGTTTTTTATATCATTTAAGAATAATATTAAATAATTTTAGCTTTTTTGTAGGAAGTTAGTGCAATTTATGTGTAGCTTCTTCATATAAATCTCTTTTACTGAATTGAATAATATATTCTTTAAACAATCCTGGTACTAATATATGTAAATTGTTAAATTAGTTGAGTCGTTTTTGAGCATACGGAAAAAGTAAGTTTATGGATATTCCGTTCCATCCCTTTGACTTAAGTAATCGAAATGTAACTGGTGTTTTATAACAATTGAGAAGCATATTGCACAATTTGGGTTTTATAGCTTGTAGGAAGTGAGTTTATTTATAGTTATTGTATAGGGGGTACCCCTTAGTAGCTAATTGTAGTAATTGTAATTTCTAAATACTCCTGACATTAATATGGATAACAAGATGAAAATATGGAAAACTTTTTCGAGAGACTTCGGCTCGTGTTTTTTTTTCTATGTTCAAACACGTGACTTTTTGTCTCGCACGTCACTTTGCTGTCACTCTAGAAAGCTCAAAAACTTTACAACTCTCCGCAGTAAAATTACGAAGATTTTGGCACCGCCAGAAGTTTTCTACGACGCCTGTGGGTGCATATATCGTGTCCACAGACAGACATACGGATACACAATTTTTTTTATTGCTTTATCGTGTTCAGAGACCTGGAAAACGTCGAGAAAAATCATAAAAAGTCAGGGTAAAATGTTTAGAATTTTCGCAAGATTTCAATACTTTGGCATTTTTAATGCGAGCCGAATTAATATGTGAAATTTTTAGTAAATTTAGTCAAATAGTTTTTGAGTCTATAGACGGCAAAGAAACATTCATCTTCATATACGAGAAGATTAGGAGTGTAGGAAAACATTTTATAAAGTACATTTTTGTACTATTAGCAAATTGTGAAAATTTTTAATTAAATTACATATCATCTATCTATACTAATATTATAAAGTTTGTTTTTTTGTTTGTATGCAGGAGGTAATCTTTGGAACTACTGAACCGATTGAAAAAATAGTTTTACTAATAAAAAGCTACACTATCCTTGAGTAACATAGGCTATAATTCATTTCGATAAAAACATTTTTTATTTCAATATTTAAATTTAGTCTGAACAAATTCTTAGGTTAGGCCTAGACTGATATTCATTACCATAGCAACCAACGGAATAAAATAACAGATGAAACATCTGTTTGCTCTAATATTTCCATTAACTGCTGATTTCAAACTTTGAAGAAATTATTTGTATTTCTAACTTTTAGGTTAGGTTTTTATTAAAGTGTAGACCTGAGAGTTGCTGGTTCCTTTAACCTTCATTATAACTGCTGTTATAAAATATACGAAATAATTTGATTTGAACGTTTAACATTATTTACCATCTTAGCTCTGGGGTTATTATTAATAATACACCTTTATTATAACGAAAATATTACATGATTATGTGTGTAGAAGGGGCCAACGGGGTTGGCGTGCGGAGCACGCAGGGGTTTCCCTTAGTCTATGTATGTAAGAGGCTTAGTCCAGACTGAATGACAGCCATTGAATCAACGTGGAGGAAAAACTACTTAAGATACAATACGAAAATTTAAAGGTATATTCGTATGGAATCACAAACGCTCAATAAGAAAGGTTTTTACAAAATTTGTATTTTAAAGTGTAAAAATTGTGAAAAAAAATATAAAACAGCTGTTCGGGTCAAAAGCTTAGCAACACGGGTTTGTTTACATTAATAGCCATAGCAACCAAATTGAAATATTTAGAATCAGAAAAAACAGATTTTTAGGTTAGGCCTATATTGAACCAAAATATTTTTCCTGAAGGTATTTACATTTATTACCTTAGCGACTCAAATTTATAATCAGTTAATTATTATTCTTCACATCCAACAGAGTTTTTAGTCTAAATTAAGGAAATAAAAACCAACACAAACAACATTCTACGAAAAATGCTTACTTATTTAGAAAGAAATATTCATTTTTATATACGAGAAGATTAGGAGTGTAGAAAAATATATTCGATTATAGAGTGTTCTTTGAATGTATGAACGCAATGCAATCTCAATCATGTATTTAACTGTTGTAAATTGTAAATTTAACTATCGTAAGTTCTTATTATAAACATTATTTTTGTACTATTAGCAAATTGTGAAAATTTAAAAAAAATTACATATCATCTATCTATACTAATATTATAAAGAAGTAAAGTTTGTTTTTTGTTTGTTTTTTTGTTTGTATGCAGGAGGTAATCTTTGGAACTACTGAACCGATTGAAAAAATAGTTTTACTAATAAAAAGCTACACTATCCTTGAGTAACATAGGCTATAATTCATTTTTATAAAAACATTTTTATTTCAATATTTAAATTTAGTCTGTAAAAATTCTTAGGCCTAAGCCTAGACTTTTTTTGTATGTAGGGGGTAATCAGTTTTATTAATAAAAAGCTACACTATCCCTGAGTAACATATTATATAACTCATTTTATTTAAAACATTTGTATTTCAATATTTGTAAATTTAGTCGGAAAAAATCTTCGGTTAGGCCTAGACTGATGAACCAACACATGTATTTACATTTATTACCATAGCAACCAATTGAATAAAATAACAGGTAAAACAGCTGTTTGCTCTAATATGTCCACTTACAGCTGATTGTAAACTTCCTTCACAAGCAGGTGATACATTTTTTAATAAACTCCCAGACAAATTAAAATAAACGGTATCAGTTAACTGACACAAACTTTCTCCCAACTTACTGTAGTCAAAATAATATTGTTTTTAATCATTTTATTTATTACTTTTTAGAACAAAACAAAAAAATAATATTCTACCTACGTCAATCGTATAAAAAAATTATTGTCCCAGGCGGGATTCGATCGCGCGACCTTTGAATTACTGGCCGTCCTCGCTACCGTTGTGCTACCCCGTGCGGCCGTCGCCGCGATGCTAGATTGACAACATAAACTTGTTTATTTTTTAACATTTTCCCATAATTATAAAACGCCGAAGTTTTGATAAAAGCGGGTGGTGTCATTTTGTTTGGCACTATAAATACTGAAAATTTGATCAAAATCGTTAGAGCCGTTTTTGAGAAATTTGCATTTTTGTCGTTTTTTATGGGTTTTTAGGGGTAAATTACCCTTAGAAATTAAAAATTCCAAAAAATGAAAAAAACGCCTGGAGATATTAGGTTTTAGTACCTACATACCAAATTTCATGAAAATCGGACCAATAGTGTCCTCTCTGGTCGTGTATACATACTGACAGACTGACAGACAGACACCACGTTAAAAACACTTTTTTGGGTTCAGGGAGCACCAAAACAAAAAATTCCACTAAAAATATTTTTGGGTTCAGGGAGCACCAACACAGATTATTGCACTAAACAATTGTTTGGGGTTCTGGGAGCACCAAAACAGATAATTCAACTGAAAATTCAAATTGGAACATTTTTACGAAAACAATACTTTCTCCATATACTACGTATAGGGTGAAGAAAGTAAAAATTACAAAATTTTAAGTCTTTTAAAAACAGCCTTAGACAACTCTGTTGTCTGGATCGTTTTATTCTGTGGATGAGTTTATACTCCAGAATTTTGTGGAGTAATACATGACTTATTGAGGCATCATAATCACACTTCTGTAGAAGTCATTTTATAAATTTGCAATAAAAGTTATTTATTTAGTATGAAAAATAAAATTTTATGTGAAGCTGCTTCCGTCATTGCAGTATTTTAATCTATCTATTTTATCTAAGTGTCTATTTTATGTTATTTAAATTTTGTAAATAAGTTATTTATTCGGTATGTTTTGGTGCCAACACAAATGGAGTTCTGTGACGTATCGTATGCAATTAATTAATTGTATTGTCTACAAGATAAATAAATGAAATGAAATGATTTCAAACTTTGATGCAATTATTTTGGTTCATTATTATTAAGATTTTGTGACGTATCTTATTCAATTCTAATGTTTACAAAATAAATAAATGAAATTAAGTGATTAGTGTTGTAGCTGGCAACACTGTCAACTTTCGTCATTATCGTTGATAGATCTGGCAACACTGTCAGTAAACTTTCATGATTATTTTGAATGGATCTGGCAACACATTCAATTTTCGTAATTAGTGTTGATTGCTCATAACACTGTCAACTTCATCATTATTTTTGTTAGATCTGGCAATATTTTTAATCGTCAAATTACTATTTTTAATTTTTTTATTTTACATTTTAAATACGTTAATGGTAATCATTTTTGCATTTTTTTGGAAAATAGAGCTTGCTCTTTAGTAATAATAATATTTATAACTATTCCAAACAAATTTCTTCAGGTAAATTTGCACGTAAGTGCTAAAACAGTATTTCTCTACACGCAAATTAAATTGTAAACACAAATTTAAAAAGTACAGTACAACCAACTGTAAAGTGAACGTCACAAAAACCGAAAAGAGAGCCAGCTTAGTTGAACATCAATCTATAGCTCAGTAAAACCGAATGACCCAGATTCTCAAACTGGCGTTTTATTGCCAAATTAACGACTAATTTCGTATTTTTGGCACGCAGCTGATAGCTGGGGCTTCGAACGCTAATTTGACTCTTTTATGGTGCATAAACGGGTTTACAAACTGGAAAATATAAAAAACAAATTGTCCGAGGGTTACACGAGGTCAGCCGTATTGGCAAAGCATTCGAACCAAATGTTTTCTGAGTTTGTTACGCTTTTTGGATAATTGTGTTACAGATATATATAGCCACGGCTGGCTGCAAAGGATCTACATTTGTGGTTCGCTGATACAGTAAGTGTAATGTTATTGTATCGTTACTTCACAAAGCATCAGCTGTGAAAGATAGACTTTGATTTTAACATATATGGTGTATTTTTAATGGGTCACCATTGGTATCTTTTAAATTATAAATCTGACAGCAAACTTTAAGTAGGGGAACTTTCCTTGTTTTATGAGATATTAAAAAATATATATAACGCATTTTATAGACCAACAAATAATTTAAAAAAATTAACAAATACGGTTTTGTTATTTTTTTAAAACCATAAAACAGAGGAAATAAGTTGACAACATTTTTCAATCTCAGCTGTTGATTCTCATTGTTGCAAATTGTTAAACGAAAGCCCTCTCTGTTTATTAGGCTACAAGTTCTCGTTTTTAAAGTACAGTTTTTAATGTTTTTATATTGAAAAATGGCAGCCCACTTTCGAATTTCTTACGAAACACCCTATATTTTATGATGGTTTTGGAATTACTGAATTCTGGATTCTGAATCAGCTGATTATGAACATCTGTTGTAATTTCTCAAAAAACAAGGAAAGGTTCACCATTTAAAGTTTGCTGTCAGATTAATAGTTTATAAATGGTGGCCGGTTTAATTAAATTATAGTTTAAAAACTAAAAAACACGCTTTAATAACAAACCGACTAAAAATTTGAAAATAATTGTAAAAAAGCGTGGGGTGCTTGGCATCAAATGTTACAAATATTTTGTTGGTTGATATTTATAAGTAGAATTATTATAAAAATATAGCAAAACGCACCCCACGCTTTTTTACAGTTATTTTCAAATTTTTAGTCGGTTTACTATTAAGGATTGTGTTTTTTAGTTTTTTAAACTATAATTTATGTTCTTATTTTTTGGTCCCAAAACGGAATAAAATGTAGCCTACATAATTGTAATCAAGAGGATCGATTTTTTGTATATTGTATGTGTGACAATAGATTTAAAATTACGTATGTAAAATTTAGGGCGTGCGGGGGTAGGGGATGGGGGTGTGTGTAAATTATTGTATTGTCATCGGTGTTTGGCATGTGTGCAAATTTTCAAGTTAATCTGACGTCTTTAAGTTGGTTAAAATTACTATGAAAGATTCCGTTGCATAGGCTACAGGTTAAGCTATAATAAAAAATCGTTAATCCTGAGGTTCCTGGCAAGGATAATGGGACAAACTATTTAAATTATTGCATTGTCATCAGTCCTTGTGCAAAGTTTCAAATCAATCCGACGGGTTGAAGGGGGTGAAAATCACGTTTAAAGATTCCGTTACATAGATACATAGATAAATTCCAAGGTAATAAAAGCGTGTTGAAAGAGACACTCTGTATATTTATAATTCATATATACAGTATAGATATTATTATATTTTAGTATATATGTAAATGATTTATGTAATAGCAAATTTAATGGAGAAATTACAGCCTTTGCGGATGATACAGCATTCCTTTATAAAGCTAACTCAATAAATGTGCCAAATTACTGAGGATTTGACACATTTACGACTGGGGTTTTAAAAAAATGAGATGGTGTTAAGTGAAGCTAAAACTAATTATATTCTTTTTCATTTAAAAATAGGCAAGGAATATGTGACAAGAAATGTAATATACCATCACATAATATGCAAAAATAAAGATTTAGATGGGTGTTTATGTCCGAAGATTAATCAATTGAATAATATTAGGTACTTGGGAATAATACTGGATGAAAGAATGAAATGGAATTATCACATAAACAAATTGCAACGTGAATTGATTTCAATTATTCGTAAATATATTTTATTAGATCATTGTGCCCACCAGAATTAATGAGACAAATTTATTTTGCTTTAGTGCAATCGCGATTGCATATGGTTTAATTTGTTGGGGAGGAGCATATTTGAGTACTATTTACACCCATTATTAGTGCTCAAAAACATAATAAGAGTCATGTTATTTAGGTCTAGAACTGATTCTTCTCTGCCACTCTTTAGAGCAAAGGGCATACTGCCGTTGAGGTATTTGTATGTTTTTAAAGTATTAGTAGAGTTTTACAGGAAAAGTGGTTCTAGGCGAAACTGTGGAAGGAGGAAAATAGTATTTCAACTGTTAAATACTAAATTAACAGCAGTTAAAAATTCATATTTGTATAAGGGGGAGAAAATATTTAACATGCTACCAGTAGATGTATAAAAGAGAAACAATATATCCCAGTTTTATAAATCTGTTAAATTATGGCTGAATTCAGTGGAAAATATTGAATTAGTTTTGAGGTGAGGCAGTGGGAACCAGTTGATGTTGTTCTGAAATATATGTTATGTGTGTGTGAGTGTAGATTGGGTGGTGTATATAAGTTTGTGTGTTTGTAAGTGTAAAATTCTGTTCTTTATCCAATTTTTGTTTTAAGTTAGTTTTATTATCAAGGCATCCTTTGCATTTGTATGTATTTTGAATGATTATGGCACTATGGCTGATCTCTTTATTTCTTTTTCCTATAGTAATAAGATTAAAGAATTATGATGGTAAATCCTACTCATACACATGTGCCTAAGGATTACCTATTCTTCACATAAATTTAATTTGAATGTAAAGAAAATCTTTGTTTTGTTCTTTTATCAAGTTAAGTGTAGTATGTGTTAATTTACCTGTCTTGTATTTTTATTGTATTATTATTGCATTCAAAATTATTATTATTTTGTATTTTTTTGGTGAAGAAATAAATATTATTATTATTATTATTAGATATTCTAAAATGTCTGTCATAAATTCATTTTCAGGCTAAATAACAAAACAATTTAATTAAAATGTTGATTACTTTTTGTACAGCAAGAATAAGCTATGTATAGATTACTTTACCACTCACCTGTACAGATGCTTGTATTATCTTCCTAAACCTCAGCGCTCCCTTTCCCTGACCTAGCCAACACAAAATAGATCTAAGAAGGTATTCCGAGAAAAAAGAATGCTTTAAGCTTTAACCTTGACCAAACGGAGGCGATTCCTTTGTTTGATCTTGGTTTCGGTCCTTAACCATTGTGAAAAGTTACAGTGTTGCCATATTTCCGTAAATGGGATGAAGTAAGATGAGGAGGAAACGGGGTGAGAGTAACAAAAATTATACAATAAATTAACTAGTTTTACAAACATATGTACAGTACTTAGTCTATATATTATACAGAGTGTTCATAAAGTCCCTTTAACAACAACCCCCCTCATTATTAGCGAATTTCCATAGGAAAAATGAGCTATTGCATGACCCTTATTTTAAGACCTAAGGTCAGAAGTAGCAAATGAGCACCGATCATGGTCCCCAGAACACAATTTTTGATGTCATTAAAAATCATATATATTTATGTATACATGTGTCACACTCTAGCGACCGCATTTTAAATCCGATTTGGTCCAAATTTGGTACACATGTTGGCTGTCTACGTCGCTCGGACGAGTTCATTAGCAAAAAAATTCAACAACCCAAAGTACGGTTTTTGACTGAAAGTAACTATTTTTCGAGATTTTTCCTACGATAATGATTTTTTTTTTAGAGTGTTTTCTAAAAATATAAATGTAGGCTGTTATTCTGCACATTTTGTTTTTTTACGCGACCTTATAGCTCGATTGGTTCCCCAAAATCGATCAAAACGTAAAATACCATAAAAGTACCCCGTTCAAAGCCACGTGATGGATTTTACCTTAGGTGCGTCTTCTCATCCGAGGCCGACGAGTGAGTTTTTACGCTGAGAGCGAAGCGAAGCTCACATAACCCGAGGCCACAAGATTGAGGTGCAAACTCGCAAAGCGAGTTTTCCCACTGCGAGTGTAACGAAGAAGCGCGTGAATCTAAGCTGGAGGTTTAGGCGCAAACAAATTCTACTAATATATTTCGTACAAAGAGGCAGCTATTCAGCACCGTCGTGAGTAGTCCTATTTCCCAAATTGTTGGTTGAAACGTTAAAACATAGGCCTATAAACTTAATTTTTCAAATTTGCTCAACTCACGTCAGCGGCTCAGCTGCGTGGTCGAATTATTTTTGATACTGAAAATAAGTTAACAAAACTTTGTCTATAACTTGTGTTGCATAACAGGACACATTTTTTTACATATCTGAACCTCTATGTTTTTGGGGGGCTTAGAGGGGTAGGTCTAAGGTTAACAATTTCAAATATAAAGGTAGGTCATGTAATACACCATTGTAAAGCTTATTAAAAGAGAAACACGATGGCGCAAACTAGAGCTTAATATCTTACTTCGTTTCAAAGTAATTGACAATCAAAGTTCTGGAAAATAACATACAACCTACTTATTCCTAGTATTACCAAATTAATAACCTGCTTTGATGTTATGATTACAGTATCATTTTCCAGAAATTTGATTATCAATTATATACTAAATACTAATATAGCTGTTCTGCGCCCTAGTGAGTAAACACATTTCCTAAACAGTCGGTTGAAACTCTAAAACATATAATTAATTAATTTTGGAAATTCGCTCCGCTCAACTCACTGCTGTTAAGATTTTTCTTTTTGGCTCCGCCATTTTGGATTGGGGTATCGTAGAGTGGCTTACTTTACACCAATTTTCTCGTCTCAACGTCAACGAGGGCTTCAAAATGAGGTACCACACAATAAGGGTTACTGTTTATTTTTTTTTACTTACAACCCCCCCCCCCCTCCCCCTAACCGAATAAGGGTCAAATTCATTCATACTCCTAAAAGGTGCAGAACTTACCCAATATAACTTTCTGAAAGTTTGGAGTTAATTCCTGTACCAGGTTTTAAATTACGAAACGGTTGAGGAACTTTTCATCACACTGTATATACATGTAGTAGACATACGACTATAAGAATTACAATATGGAAAATATAGAACACAATAATGAAATGTAGAATATGCAGTAATCTATATATTAATTTGAAAAGGTTTTTTGTAATCCGAGTGAGATCTCGAGTTCTATTGGTCCGATTGACATGCGGTTTGTGTTAAATGAAAGGTAACTAGCTCTATATTTGCCCATTTTACTTGGATTTTAGTAATTACATCACTAAATTTTCAAAAAACGGAAATTAAAATCTCTTATGGCAATTTAACATGGGAAAATTGTTTAAGCCTATTCCAAGTGAGATCTCGAGTTCTATTGGGCCGATTGACATGCGATTTGTGTTAAATGAAAGGTAATTAGCTCTATATTTGCCCATTTTACTTGGATTTTAGTAATTACAGCACTAAATTTTCTAAAAACGGAAATTAAAATCTCTTATGGCAATTTAACATGGGGAAATTTTTTAGGGCTATTCCAAGTGAGATCTCGAGTTCTATTGGACCGATTGACATGCGGTTTGTGTTAAATGAAAGGTAATTAACTCTATATTTGCCCATTTTACTTAAAATTTTACTATTCCATCATTTAATATTTTTAAAATGGAATTTAAAATATTTTCTATTCAATAACATTGTATTTACTGATCAACTGATTATAACAGCACATGTTTTATTATCATCTGGAGTTCTATTGGACATAAAAATATATAATGGCACAGATCAGCTGATTATAACAGCACATGTTTTATTATCATGACATGGTTAGTTTATGTTGTAATTTACTTTATTGAAGTAGGTTATGTTTAATTTTGCTGTTGCTTAATTATGTTTTTCTGTTTATAGTTCAATAGTTATGGAGGTGAACGGATAATTAGTGATGATGAAATTGTCTTTTTAGTAAATTTAATAAATCAATTTAAATAAATTTAATAAATCAATTTAATAAATCAATCAATGATGAAATTGTCTTTTTAGTAAATTTAATAAAACAATCTCTTATTAAATCGAGCAACTAGGCCTACATTAATTGCAAAAACTTCGCACAGGTTAGCTAGGGTTCCAACAGGGAGTTGGGGAGTGGGGGGTTGGCGTGCGGAGCACGCAGGGGTCTCCCCTAGTAAGAGTAATTTTAAAGAGCTTTATACAGACCTTAGTAAAATAATATAACAAAATTATTAAATGGTATCTTTATAATTATATAAATAAGCCCTTAGCATTAAATTATGTTCAAAGTGTTGGTGTAGTTACGAGAAATTACCGAAATGAGAGCAGAATTAGTTGGTCATTTTGGAGTTGGAATTCCCAACTCGAGTAGAAAAACGAGTCAAAAAAACACTTCGGTGTGTATCGATTTGAATTAAATAAAAAATTAACTGGGTGTGCTTAAGACCACACGTTGGAAGTGATAACTTCTATGACTACGGGATTTTTAACTCGGTAAATGTGTACAATTATAAGGATTATAAAAC
>JAGFPH010006611.1:0-30097 GCA_018207615.1 Philaenus spumarius
CAAACGGATACAGAATTTGAGTGCAGCATCGTTGTGCGTTAATTGTTTCAATGAAAAATATATTACCTACAATCCGACGTCTAGAGATTGCAATCCAAACTCCAGTTTTCTCAGAATAAAGTGGCTTCTCATGAATACACAATGGATTCGCTGTACTCCACGGACGAGAATTTTGCGAGTTCGTGTAGCCGTATAAATGGAACCACGCCTCATCGGTAAAAAACGTTTCGTTAAGAACATCGATTCCATTTTGTTGCATGAAATTATTGATCCATTCGCAATACTGCATTCTCTTGCCACGATCAGGAGGTTTAAATTCTTGCACGACTGCCACTTTGTTCCAATTTTTTTCCCTACAGCTGTGTGGGCCGTTCCGACACTGGCATCAGTTTCTTGCGCGAGTTTTCTTATTGACTTGTTCGGACTCACAGACATCTTATCGGAAATATCGAGCAGTTTATCCTCAGACAAAACACAAGGACGACCACTTCCCCTTGTCACGGAACCTGTACTTGGAAATTTATCAATCGAATCTCGCACTGTATCGCGATGCGGGATTCTTGTCTCCGGAAAAAATAAATTAAAGTTTTCGCAAACCTTTTTTTGTGGATTTATCGCCTTGTTTGACTAAGAAAACACGTTCTTCGATGGTTAGCAGTTTAACAGTTACAAAACGAATGAAGCAATAAATGAACTAACCGGAAACGTTTGCGTCAATACGTAACGACACACCAGTGACTGCTGACGCTGGCTGAGATAAACGGAACAGAGGATTGTTGGGAGAGTCCATATAAAGGGGAGTACAACCATATGTTATGCGCGGCTACTACAGAGCAACTTACTGCGGAGTGACTTTTTGAACACCCAGTATAATGAATCTATATACATAAGAAGCTTTGTCCTGCCTGACTGTCATAGAACAACGTGGAACAAAAACTACCAAAGATACAAATGCTCTAAAGTTTAAAGGTATATTCATATTGTGTCATAGACATAGACTGGGAAAGGATTTTTAAAGATTTTTATTTTAAAGCGTAAAAATATTGAAAATTTGGAGACTCACTCCCAGCCCTGTAACAGATGAAACAACTGTTCGGATCAAGAGCTTAGCAAAACTTGTTTGTTTACATTCATTACAATAGCGACAAACTTAGCAAATTTAGAATCAGTTTATCATTCTTCACAACAGAAAGCTTTTTTTAGGTTAGATTAACTCTGGAACTGGCAGAAGGTCAGCATGACCCTCTCTCAGGCGCAGAACGCAACAATTTCACACATTTGTGAAAATTTGCATAATCGATAGTTTAACCCACTTAGAATCATCCAATCGTAATAAAACTGGCACCATTGGAAAGGAAATGAATTAAACTTTAATTTTTGTATTTACAACTTTTTCGTAAAACGTATATTTACATACGTAATCATCGTTTTAAAATATGCACATCGGTCTACAGCTCTTTCCGTGCGAGAAATTTGCATACAATTGTACTGTTATTTCCCAATTCTTCAACGTTTAAGACCGTCTACACTAATATTTCTTTGGCAATTATAACGATACCATTGGATTCGTCATGATTTTATCTTTCTGTTGGTGTCTTCCAATCAGATGTCACTGTAAAATTACTATTTCATTCAAGAATTACTGTAAACCCTTGCGATTGGACGTTTCTCAACCAATGAAACAGCCCATTTTGTCAATCGATATTAAGAAGGCACTGCCTTATGTTTTTACAGATTTCTTTACACTATTTTGTAGAGAACAGTTTGATCTTTCTAACAGTGGGAAGAAAACTAGAAATAACCAGTTTTTTATTTGTCTAGACGGCAGTGAAAAGTACATAATTAGAGCGGTCTGGTGTGACCGTCCGCTCCGTCTTGTTCTCACGTTATTCAACGCACCCTTATTGTCCGACCTTTATCGACGGCAAAATGTCATTAGATTTATGTCATTTTGTTATTCAAATAAATATAACTCGAACACTTTTGTGAACTAAGGAAAGACAAGTATACCGTTCTTTTCTTCGATTTATCCTTTACACTTTGTTATAATAATATTTCATTTTTGGGCAAAGCATATATTAGTAAATGACGTTACAATCTAGGCCTAGGTTTGTTACCAGTCTTGTACTTGGAACATAAAAACTGTTTTTTTCAAAATAAAAAATTTGAAATTGATAAATGTTTTTATACAGTTATTACGAAAAAAATATAAAAAATGTTTACTACTTGTTATGTAGGCCTAAAGTTGAACTTTTTCCTTTCGTTACTGAACATTTTTTGTTTCTTGAGCTAATAACTTTTACTATTTCAAAATAAACTAATTTTTAGTGGCATATTTGAATTCTTTGAAGTTTCTTCTACAAAAAAGATACTGAACACTTTTGAATTGGGGTTCATTTACTATTTTTGGCGAATTTTTAAAAATATGCTTGCAAAACGCTAAAAACGGGCTGGCCAATTTTAGCTTTAACCATGCTAGTTCTAGGGTTAACAAACTAAAGGCAAACGCAAACAAAAATCAACCGAAAATGCTTACTGTCAGTTCAAACATCTGTTGCTAGATATTGTAAATAAAACAGCTGATTTTGGTCAAAAACTCAACATAAATTTAGATTGGCCTGCAATGAACACAAACGGGTTTATTTGAAAATCTAGAATCAGTTAATTAGGTATTCTTCACGACCAAACCCTTTTTTTTAGATTAGGTAAAAGCAAACAAAAGGTTTACCGTATTTTATAAGTCAAACACCTGGCACTACATATTACATTGTTCCTTTAGTTGGTAATTTCAAAATTTGTTTGAAACGTTGATCATTGATTAATGATGAAATTACAACGCATGCCGCAATTTCAATTATTGGAGTCGGTCGTGTCTATTTCGATCTCTGTCTTAATTTAGCTATGTACAGGTCACCGCTCAGTCATCTTTTAGATGAAAATGTTAAAGTATACAATAAGCTGTTTGTATTGTCTTTGCCATGGGTCAGCGCCTGGGCTGCTAATCTATATATATATAAAAGCGAAATACCACTGACTCACTGACTCACTCATCACGATTTCTCAAAAACTACCAAACGGATTAAAGTGAAATTTGGTATGTAGCTTCCTCTAGGGCCATAGGCGCTCATTACGAAAGGGTTTGAAAAAATTGGAAATTATAGGGGGGTTTTTGGGGGATCAAAGTTATTAAAAAACGATTTCTTCAAAACTACTGAACGGATTGGAATGAAATTTGGTATGTAGCTTCCTCTGGGGCCATAGGTGCTCACTAAGAAGAAGTTTGAAAAAATTGGAAATTATAGGGGGGTTTGGGGCGATCAAAGTTATTAAATCACGATTTCTTCAAAAATACCAAACGGATTGGAATGAAATTTGTATGTAGCTTCCTCTAGGGCCATAGGTGCTCACTAAGAAGAAGTTTGAAAAAATTGGAAATTTTAGGGGGGGTTTGGGGCGATCAAAGTTGTTAAATCACGATTTCTTCAAACCTACCGAACGGATTGGAATGAAATTTGGTATGTAGCTTCCTCTAGGGCCATAGGCGCTCACTACGAAAGGGTTTGAAAAAATTGGAAATTATAGGGGGGTTTTTGGGGGATCAAAGTTATTAAAAAACGATTTCTTCAAAACTACTGAACGGATTGGAATGAAATTTGGTATGTAGCTTCCTCTGGGGCCATAGGTGCTCACTAAGAAGAAGTTTGAAAAAATTGGAAATTATAGGGGGGTTTGGGGCGATCAAAGTTATTAAATCACGATTTCTTCAAAAATACCAAACGGATTGGAATGAAATTTGTATGTAGCTTCCTCTAGGGCTATAGGTGTTCACTAAGAAAGGGTTTGAAAAAATTGGAAATTATAGGGGGGGTTTTTGGGGATCAAAGTTATTAAAAAACGATTTCTTAAAAACTACCGAACGGATTGGAATGAAATTTGGTATGTAGCTTCCTCTAGGGCCATAGGTGCTCACTAAGAAGAAGTTTGAAAAAATTGGAAATTTTAGGGGGGTTTGGGGCGATCAAAGTTATTAAATCACGATTTCTTCAAAACTACCAAACGGATTGGAATTAAATTTGGTATGTAGCTTCCTCTAGGGCCATAGGTGCTCACTAAGAAAGGGTTTGAAAAAATTGGAAATTGTATGGGGGTTTTGGGGGTAAAAATTACTAAATCCTGATTTCTCCAAAATTACCAAACAGATTGGAATGAAATTTGGTATGTAGCTTCCTTTAGGGCCATAGGTGTTTGCTAAGAAATGGTTTGAAAAAATTCGAAATTATTGGGGGGGTTTTGGGGGATCAAAGTTATTAAATCACGATTTCTTTAAAACTACCGAACGGATTGGAATGAAATTTTGTATGTAGCTTCCTCTAGGGCCATAGGTGCTCACTAAGAAAGGGTATGAAAAATTTCGAAATTTTAGGATGGGTATGGGGGATCAAAGTTACTAAAATCATAATTTCAGATCTTTTATTATTATGACAGTTGTAGTGCTTTTATTATTTAAGATCTATATATATAAAAACCAAATACCACTCACTGACTGAACACAAAAAAAGAATACAAATTCGTCAAAAAGACTGAAAATACAACCACCGTACGGGTCAGCTAGTTATTTATATTATGAAAATTACATTTTATTCAGTTACCAATGCCATCCTTGCTCTGCCCCCCTCTCACTTTTTGTTATAGTTACCAATAACACTTATATAGATTTTTATCTCGGTCAAATCGTATGCATTTTTCACATACTTTCGGACTAAGTAACACATAAATGTGATTCGTACTTAAGAAGTGTGAAGTCGATGTTTCTGATGTTCTATAGAAATGTACTTTGATTTAAAAGACCAGTTAGATTATTTTGGTAAGTTATAGAGTTATTCAATTTTAAGAAGTTAAAAATTTACCTTTAATTGTGATTTATTAAAAATTGTTAGAATTGAGAAGCATTTTGTGACCGAAGCAAGATTATGTGTGAAAATCCATTTACGATTTGCATTGCTGAAATAACAGGCCTATTAAAATAAGCTCTTTTAACTATTTATATGAAGAATTGTTATCGATTAAAAAAGTAAATTTTAATGTTCTACTAATACATATATGTAGACCTGCAGTACTAGATTTTTGTGCTGCATAAATTGCAACAGTAAGTACAGAAAAATGTATTGAAATTTGTTTTAAGTTACAATCTACTGTTCTTTCAATAATGTTTCAGTTTTGGCTTAGACTATCTCATTGTTATTCCACCTATTTTTGTAACTTGCCTGTGGTAAATTGAGTGAATACAACACTCTTGTTATTGAAGAATAAAAATATATTTGATGTGATAAGAAACTGTGTTTGATTTTTTTCCCTAAAGCTTTCGTGGGTGAATTATGGACTCGGGTAAAAATTAAAAGTGAATTGTGATTTATTGCCCTACAGTCTTTTTAGCGAATTCGGCTTAAAAATTTTCCTCTCGAAGTCATTTCTTATTATTAGGAAAGAAAAGAAATCCCTCAAAGCCAGACATGGTGTGAATTTGCTGATTAGGGTAGTACTTTGGATTGTTAGGCCCTTCGATCACGGGGCGAGAAAGAATCGAAGCGAGAGAGGTTCCAATTGGGTGCGTCGAAAGTCTTATGCGATATGTCCTCCGCTTACGGGGCGATTTTTCTTGCAGTTAATTAGCACTCACGAACCAAGAAGGTACAACACTTTCTTCTTCAAAAGTTTTTAAAATGAGCAGTTTATGATGAGGAAGATATTATGTTTTATTGGTACCGACCGACAGATGAAAAGAGTGGGTCCGGTACTCCTAAAATCGAGAAACCCATTGATAAGTCAAGTGGCTCTAAATCGGGTCATTTTCAAGATAACAAGCTAAGACCCAGCATAAATGTTTAAAATATATATTTTAACTCCTATGTCAAATTTCAATTCGATATATTAAAATTCAGCCAATTTAGAATGAGCCAACGCATCATATGTGAATGAGATTTCCCCTTTTAGTGATTTCCCCTGCTGCAAAATACATACCTGCATTATCGAATTTTTTCCAGAGGAAAGAAATACATATGACCTATTTTATTGAAAAATACTTCCCCTACATGGTGGTATTTTTATTTTTATTTATCTTCATCCCAGCTCGAAATATTAAGGATAATCGAAAAAAAATGTTAATCGATTTTTTTTTCGACTTTGGGAAATTGATAGACTGGTAAACTTTTTTGTATATTAATCTACATACTTTAAGGTACTTATAAAAAAAATCAGCTTTATTGCAAATTACTGGTAGTTGTAACTTACACCGACTGGGCTAAGGGTGTTTTTCAACTTTTCCCACAAATTTTACATTAAACACCTCCATGGTCAACAAGATAAAACTCATCGTTTCAAGCGTCACGCTCGATTTTTCCCGTTCTCAACAGTTCGAGTCTCTCTCACTTCAACAGCAAAACGCCTCGTTGGGGGATTCCCATTCACTTACATAGGAAGTAGAGTGGAGGAGGAATCCCTTTGAGTTCGAGTCCCTCTTGCTTCGATTCCTTCTTGCCCCGTGAGCAGAGAGCCTAACTTTACTACCTTGGCAGAAGAATGTGCAGGGTGTTGTTGTGATAAAAGGAAGATATTTCTTTGATAAATGAGAATTTATTTTGTTTGAATTTCTTGAATAATGTTTTATTGAGACACAAAATTCACATTTTTCATGTGGATAAAATAAATAGAAGTCGTTTAGTTCAATAACTGTGAAAACAGTACTAAATTTCTATATTGGCAATACCGTATTAAAACATTGCAGTATCCAGAAATGTAATGGATTTATATTTCCTCCTTCATTTTTACCTGACTTATCAATCTGTCCTCGTAGAATCCATATAGTTTGTTCAAGAACCAGTGAAATTAACCACTTCTGTTTACATTATAATACGTTGCTGTATAATACTTTTGATTCACATGAACCCCAGAACTACAGACAGTTTAGGTCAAACAACATTGCTAATCCACAACCGACACCATAATGAAGTTCTGTATCAGCCCTTCTGCTACACACACACACACGCAAAAACTGTGTTAATTTTATTTGAAATGTGTTGTACTTTCAATATTTTCTTTTGTTTCATTTTTTAAAGTTTTATTCGAAAAATTTATATTGACCTACACTACATAAGAAAGTTGAGAGAGCAAGAGCTTTTGTTAAAATAATTCTAAAAAAGTCCTTTACTGAAATTGTATGTTTCGATTGATAAAGTTATATAACATTAATTGTGGCAGACATTGAATTTATTATACAAAATTATGGCATTACCTAATTATTCTATTAAATATTATTTCTGTCGATTCAGACTTTTCTACACCTCATTTTTCATAACAATGTTAGGCCTGTACAGTTTTGTTTTTTTATACTTAGTTTATTTATTTTTCAGAAAAGTAGAAGAAATATCTTCTTCTAACAGTTTTAAAATATTTAAATACCAGACGAAAACCCGCCACTTTTAAATCGTTCATAGATGCTGTAAGTTTATTAAAAAGTACACAGTACTGGTATTTGTGAGCATTTCAATGGTGGCCATAGGTTAAACACTCCTACACATCACAACTTTTTGAGAATTATATTTCTTTGACTAGCATGTCGGACAATATACCTACTCTTTATATGGAGAAAATTTAATCATTTTTGTTTAAAAAAAATAAGTTTCGTCCTCGGTTCACATTAAAAGTTAAAGATTGCTCATGTTATAGTTATTTTATATATTGCAAATATTTAAATAATTCGTATAAAACGGATATACAACTGATACTTCATATATCATTATTTTCAAAGTTAGTAATTATTTTTAATTTATTATAAATATACAGTAATTATATATTTTTTTAATGTAGGATGGCCTTTGTGATACAACCAAATTAACAGCTGTTTTATTCCCAGATGTTATTTCATCATCATCTGGCAACTTTAATTGAATGTGAATCATACAACAGGTTGATAAACTTGACGGTATTGTTTTGCTGTTTTGTAGAAATCTCTTAAATTGTCTAGATTATTTTATAAAAAAGTGTCATTAACATAATATACTAACGTTTAAATGGTGCAATAATTATCCTAGTTTCTTTAATCGTTATGCTATTTATGGACTATTACTCAATAAATGGGTTTATTTCCTCTTCGTGTGAAGTATATCCCCACCATTTGACCATTATGAAAAAGGAAAGTTCGAATAAAATGGCTTCCAATTGTCATTATGTTTTTTGTGCCTAACGTATTTATTGGAAGTTTCTGTCCATGGTAAGTGACTTTTTGCATAAAAGTGTGTAATTGTAACATCTAATTGTTACCGTTGATAGGTCAAACAAATTTTTGTTGTGCCAGAAAAAACTAAGTGGGATAAATTGTGGTTTATGTATGATTTGACAGTTGAGATTTTATGCACAGTCTACAAACAAAACAATTTTATTTTGATATAATTATTTATAATTTGCGAAATCAACAACCTAAAAGTTATTATTTATAACAATACTAATCTCATGGACAGAAAATATTATTCCCTGTAAGTAAATTTTAGCAATAGTGGATTTAATAATGTTTTTGTCTGAAGTGTATAAATGTTTATTTTAGACCTAGGCCTAATAGTTAATCTAGGCCTATGCACAGCTAGCTGAAACCTTTCCCAATCTTTTTTGAAAGCTGACTATTATGGTAAGAAGAATTAAAATGATTGTTAAAATTTGTATAGGCCTATATTTATTTATAACCTTAACTTATATGGCTTACACCCTTCTGGTTGTTATTAATAAATACATTATTTATATTATTGTTTGCTATTAAAATAATTCTGCTTGACTTAAGTTAATCCTTTTGAAGTTGAATATTAGCCGTAAGCCTGAATTACAATCAATTAAATCTATATAGACTAATTATCTAATTTAGTCGTTAGGGCCTCGGCCGGCGCAAGTTTACTATTTGACCCTAGGCTAACCTATGGCAACAGAACTGCAAGAATAATAATTATAAAAAAAAACCTAAAAGGTTCTAACCTATAATATTTAGTCACAGTATGTTTCCCTTTATTCAACATTTAACAGTAGAATGTAAAACAACGTCGTTGTCTGCAAAAATATTAGAATAGGGCCGAATAATAAACTTAGTCCCTCTGCCTAAATTATAGACTATTACCTACTTGATATAGGCTAGGATAATAGGCCTAGTTCTAAAAGTAGAACCATTTTAATTCACTAAGATATTCCTCCAAACCGTAAGGGTTAAGGTTATTCTATAAATAGAAATTGTGATAGTCTAGTAGGCCTTTAAATTAGGGCAGTAGGCCCAACTAATTTTGACTTAATCCTTTATCAATATTTTTGTACACAATGTTAGAACGAATAAATATTGAATGCTAAATTCAAATAAATATAAGTTAGCGGCAAAATTTTAGAATTTGAGTTAGTTTAGGTTGCAGCCCAGCTCCGATAGAAGAAGTCAAGCTTTTATCGGAGCTGTGGTGCAACCTAAACTAACTTACAGTCAGCAAAAATTTACATTACAACAAACCCTCCCCATATTGCGGCAGAAATGCTAACGTATACACAAGAAAATGCTTGTAATTGTAATGTTCAATTATATTTCTAAACATCTTAAATAAATGAAAACAGAAAATATAATTTACAAAATTTAATGTTTTACAAAATTTGCTTCTGACAAAGTAAGTTAATAGTACCGGTAAACAATTAGGCCTACCTTAACTATAAACAGAAAATGAAACACTTAAACTCAATTGACTTCTTATTTAACTTTTAAAAGAAATATTAGATGTATATTTTCAATGACATCGGACTGCACATGAAAACATAAATAAAATGATTGCCGAACTCCGCCATTCCTACAACTTAACAACATTTAATAAAATACACAATTTTCACTTTATACTTAATTCTAGGCCTAGGCCTACATAAATCCTTAATGTTTACTGTACTTTACATTAAAACTACAAACTATGGATAATCAATATTGAATTAGCCTATCTCTGATGTGAACTTAACAAGGGCCCAAAGTCTGAAGTGAACTTAGTCTCCACTAGTCACAGTATGTTTCCACTTTGTAAACACATAAGTTGATAGCCTAACATCAATTAAGTTATTTTGTATAACGAAAATAGAAGCATTAAAAAAATAACCCGAAGTTCTAAGTTACAGTCTTTAATCAACAGTATGTTTACCAAAATTCAGTAGTAGAATGTGCTTAGGTTGGCAACACTACTCTATATTTACCCTAAAAAAAGGTCTTCGTTTGGAAACATATCAGCTGGGGATTGTAAAGTAAATTTACAATCCAGTCGTGCTATGTAAACTTATATAAAAGTTGGTAGCATTTCTTACTGCTTTCCTAATAAAAGGTCTTCTGCTGATGCTAATTCAAAAAGCGGAAGGAAAGTTTCAGTTAGTTTAGGCTAGGTTTTATAATAGGCTATAGGGGAGAGAGAGGGGAGGCTTGACCCGCATTTTACATTTTCATTTTTTTCAATTTTTGATATATATTTGTGAACACCATCAGAGATTGCTTGTTAAATATTTTACCTCACAATATATGTACTCTCATATAGAAATTTCAATAATTTTATATGAAAATAATATATTTTTTTAAAACCAGTAACTATGGTCAAACCTCCCCACATAAGGGAGGCTTGACCCACGGGGGCTAAGGGAGCGATGACCCGCAGGTAAAAATGTACACCTATTCTCAGTCAGGCCTTAGGATAACTAAACAGTAAATACTAGGTTATTATAAATACAGTAGGTATTTAATTGCATTGTAAAATAAACTTTAACTTCACTATCCAACATTCTCAAATTTACTAAAGTCAAAATCAAATGTAATTTTAAGAGCTACCCTTTCCGTTCCACCGCTTGTAGGGAGTTTAGTAACTACAGTTTGCTTCAAAACAGCTGACCAATCTTCTATGTCAGGGTAAGAAAAATGTCCAGAGTCTTTTCTTCGCAGAAATACCACTTCACATTCATGAGAAGTGGAATTAATATATGAAACCGAGCCAGCAAAATGTGCCGTTGTTTGCTTCGTACAAAATCTCCAACACTCAAGTTGAATTCTGCTAATATTTCCAAATCAGCAAAGTCCTCCAAATCATTACCGGTATGGGGATTGCTGTAGTCAGTGTTCATGTCATCTGATTGGTCAGTGGAATCATCGTCAAACTTGAGCTTCTTCCTTCGTTTTTCCGGTTTCGTTGCTTTCTTTCTTCCTGTAGTTTCTCTTTTTGCTAATTTTCTTGCATGCTCCTTTTCAATTTCTTCTGGTCAAAATAAGGGTCTTCCCAGGTTTCCGCCCTTTTCTTATGTTTTTTCTAGCCCCTGCTTTTGGGAAAGGTTTAACCATTTCGGGGCTTACAATCTGCAGTCCTGGATTAAGATCGTTGATGTTGATGGTAGGCTTATGATTCGTTGAATATCATTCACGGTATTAGGCATACCTTCACTATTACCCCCTCCAACAGCATTTTATTATATATTTTGGACACAAGTAATTTTATCCACAGTCTTTTGAAGATTACAAATTCTAAATATCCAAGACATCTAGGGTGCATGGAGATTAAGATTAACTTACAAAGATAATATTTATTCTTTTAATTTATTAAAAAAACAATATAAAGCTGAAAATATTAAGTTACCTTGTTATTAGGGCCACGTTTAAAAAGAGCAAACGTTTTAAACATAGAGTCTGTTAGTCATAGACCTAGATTCATTTATACCAAAGATGAATAATTTAAATAAAATCATGTTTAGTGTTGATACAATTATGACATTACTTATTGCATTATTGAAAAACACATATCTTTAAAAAGGTGATACAAAATTAATAAAAATGAGGGTTAGCCATATGTTTAAAAGTCCATATGGGAGGGTTGACCATATGGTCAAACCTCCCTAATGCCAAGTGGGTCAAGGCTCCCAAAGTGCACTTTTTTGTTTTTGTTTTCTAAACTTCTAAGATTTAAGGTTAGGTAACTTATAACTACATTATTTTGAAGAGAATTATATTGACTTCAAACTGAAAACTTAAACTAAGGAATATCTTTAATACTTCTAGTGATATACCGGTACTCTTACAGATAAAGGCAAATACTTACATGAAAACTGTTAAAAATCTTCAAATTTTCAGAACAATCAAACAATGTTGTGTCTTGCTTTCATCTACTAGCACAGTGTAGTTTCCCTCCAATTATAACATGTGACATTTAAAAAAAAGTCCTAGACAGCTTTAGGGCGGAAAATTTTAATATGGGTCAAACCTCCCCTATGGTCAATGCTCCCCTGTCTCCCCTACTTTCCTTACAGATTAAAGCTGCTAGCAGGAAATAACTCATGCATCATTTAAACTTGATATGAAAAGTTGAGTTTAAATTAGTTTTATACATATAATAGGGATGAATTTCAATATATTTTTTAATATGTCAGAAAAAGAAAAGTTTAGGCTATGTTTATCCTCTATATTTATTTATAGTAGCAGCTCGGTTATCAGAGTTTCCTTGTTAACCGAGGAAATTAAAAAAAAAAAAAAAACTTCTGTTAACTTAAAAATAAATGTAACTTAACTGAATTGATTTCGACGGTAAATAATTCACAGCTTGAGAGGATTTCTCAATAAATGGTTAGATTGAACAGAAAGAAAACAAAACTGTCGTTTGCCTTGTACACTCTGAAAATATTTCCGCTCCTTACCCAAAGCAATAGTATGGTGACGTTTAGCGGAAGGGTAGTACAGTGAATGACGAAGCTGTCGTAGGCCTGTAATACACTCTTCTCCTCACGGCATCATATTTAGGACTCTTTAGGACTCAAAATCCATTCCCACGAGTTGTTTCCTCCCCCTGCTACTGTATTTTGTACTTTTGTTTTTAGTCGGTGTTGGTGTTAAACTTTGTAAATGAGAGTGTCGTTATTAGTGGAAAGCGAAAGCGTGTTGTTTTATCTTTAAATCAAAAATGGAAAGCAATTAAACAATTAGATGTTGGTGATTCAATAAGAAAAGTGGCAAGTTATTTAGGTACTATTGGGGAAGTGACTGTCAGGAATTGGAGACGAAATAGATCGAAAATTGAAAAGTGTGGGTATCTCAACGGTATTCAAATAAAGAAGAGGCTAGACAGTCAATGAAAAAAATTGAACATGAAAAACTTCAGAGACATTATTTTTATGGTAGGCTATTAGAGTTTAGCTTACAGCATCCAATTTCTTTCATTTGAGTACATTATCAAACCTTTGTTTAGTTAAAACTATTATTTCAAACCAAAATTTGAAGTAAGTATGGCTCCAAATCAGCCTATAAGGACGTAAATGATCCGAGAACTCGCAGCTCGATGTTTTTTCATGGCCTACTGTACTATCCAAGGTCTGCCTGGTCCCAATTAGGCCTACCTCGGATAATCGAAGTTCTACTGTATAAATAATTTAAATTCATTTTATAATGTATTGTTTTACGAACCAGTAATTATTTGCAACGATAGAGTTAGGTAGATCTATGTTTAATATTACAATTGTTTTAAGAGTTTAGGTTTGACAATAGTTGTACGAAGTACCTTTAATAGATAACTATTTAGGTTCAGTGTTTATTACGATCCTTTTTTATACAATGCTATTTAAATAAAATATAAAATATGTCTTTTTTTGTTTAGCCTATGCATTCCAGTAACATTACCGTATTGACAGGTTTTGTGATACAACCGAAGTAGGGCATTTTTGTATGCAAAAGTTACCAACTCAGCCGTAATAGATCAACGTATTAGTGGCAGACAGGAAATTTAACAAATGGCCACATTGTGAGTTATAAAAGCTTCCCTTACATATTCGAAGGACTCCAGATTATAGCAAATTTCATTCTTCGTCATAATGTACGTGTGTTCGGTTTAAAAAATATGATATAGCCTATTTGTAATTCACGAGGGTGAGTCAAATATAAATCGGAATTCTTTTATATACGTTGATTGATTACGAAAAAATGCAAACAAAAGATTTAAGTTTCCTCAACGAGTCTCCTGCAGTTTCACCAGTATTTTGGAAGATTGTGGATTTTTTTCTTCAAAAAAATTCGAGGTTGAGTCAACCCATAGCGCGTACGATCACATCTTCATTGTTTTTAGATCTTTCTCCTCCTAGCACTTAATACGTGTGGCGTAGGGAGAGTCTTCAAGATTTGCAATCTGACCTCTTCTTGATTTCCTGTCTGTAAACCTTCGAACCTATTGGGGAAGACTTTTCTGAAGCCAAGATGCTCTTTAAGATAGCATGAGTACTCCCATGGTTGAGACCCACCTCTGAAGCAATTCCATCAACAATCCCCTTCGACAAGGTTTCAAACTGCCTTTATGTTTTCATCTGTAAGACTTATGCGTTCGATAATGACTTTCATTTTCCACGTTTAAACTTGTTGGCCCAATCAAATTTTTGGGCCATATACAGTGTAGCGTCCAAAAACTGTGCATTCAACTGAGTCAAAATTTCAGGTGGTTTAACGTATTCCTTCGTCAAAGAAACTTCTTGCTCACTTACAGCTGTATACTGAGCAGGTTCCCCCGCTTCAACGTCTCACTCCAGCCCGGGCGGGATTGTCTGAGAAACAAAAGTCCGCTTTATGATTATCTCATCCTTGTAGTATAAATGATTACTAAATTAGTTTTGTGGAATATTTAAATGGAATTTTAAGTGAGTTTGACAAACTTAAGAGTAAGCTTAGACAATATACATATAAGTAAATAAATTAAAAATTAAAATCTATTTACAATACTAACAGACAGTATTTTTAACCTTTAAGGGGTGACTAGCACCTTTAAACGCGACACGACCCAATATCTAAGCGCCTTTAAACTCAAACACATGCTTAGATGATTACATAGTTTATAAAACTTCCAATAGAGTGCATAGTCATGTTCTTTGAGTATTTTTAGACCAAATTAAAAATATAAGCAATGTCTGTTTACGCCTTATCAGTCTGTGTTCTGTTGTCAGAGCAAATGAGTCTATTATCGCAAGTGTCTTCAGCGCGGCTTGCACCTATAGACGCATCTCTTTCACTCAGCTACATTCCTTGTTTGTTTACACTGATACCCCGGTAGGCCTAACTGACTGATATTCATTCCAAAGTTTTAGTTTTGTAAGTTCTTGTTTTTCTTAGTTTAGTACGGAATTGTTTTATTTTTTAGACCCAACAACAAGTATTGCTTTTATGTATTTAGTTTTTGAATAATTGCAAATTCTGCTAAGTTTGGTTTGAATTTTTTTAATTCCTCAACAATATTGAAAACACGATTAAAATTAAGTAGTTGAGTATTTTTCGAGTGTACTTCTTAACCCAAAGAATCAAAATTTAAAAAGAACATTGAGAAAATAAATATATATTTTTTTAACTCTAAATGAGCGATAGCCCAAATTTTAGCTTACCTTTGTGGGTTAAATATGGCGTGTACATGTATGTTGTTTGCGTATAGTGCAGTACTCGACGCTTGTTGTGATCATAACGGGCCAAACCCAAACTGTAACAATATCCAATTGAAAACAATAACCAATATCATTTTATTATTACGTAAAAACGGTAGAACGGGCAACTACTCTTTAAAACAACATTGACATTGACTAGTCTTACGCTCTACAATAATGTATGATTTTTAGTAGCCCTACTAGTATTATTGTTTTCATCACATATGTTTTAAAATGGTTAGAACTAAATATTTCATAAACGTAAAATATAAAGACAGTAGTAAAAAAACTGGTAGGCTACTTACCAAATAGCGCGGTATTTTTATTACTCACAATAGTGTGTTGGCTTGTTTGTCGTTTCAACGGACCATCTACGCGCTCATCCTGTTCACGGACATTTGTAAACCACAATTTTATTTGTAAACTACGACCTGGCTCTTTTCCCGTTATGTTTTCTCTTACAATTTAAATTCGCATTTCCTTTCTGGGCAGATTCAATAGCATCATGATTCTTTACACAAAAATGGCTGCAAAATTTTTGACCTCACTTCCGTGTATTACGCCGACTCGTTTTTGGTAGTTTGTCGAAGTGCTTTAAAATTGAAAATTTATCTTTTAAAGTTAAATCGTGATGTTTCTTGTGTGAATCCGTTGTGATCAATTTATGTAGTGTAGGCCTATTGCACACTATCAAAAACTTTGTTTTAATGAATGAATGATTCAAATCCATTTTATACAGATCACTGTGCTCTTAATTAAAGTGAACAATGATAACTTTCAGGTTTGATACTAAAAATTTCACTCGCACGCAAAAAATTATGTAATTATGTAGCACTAACCTCTACCAGTTCTGAAACACAAAAATGAAATGATTGACATTTCTTAGTTGTGTTTCAGAAGTGATAGAGGTTAGTGCTACATAATTACACCTCAAACAGTCGCCCAACTGTAAGAGCTTATCACACTTATATTCTATTACTCTAAGTTTTGTCATATAAAAATAAAAACACACTATGTTACATATTTAAAAAAAAACACTTTTACACACGAGTACACTACTGTACACTCGCACATTTCAATGTGTCCACTGTCCACGACTAGACTGCTGGTGTTATACTTGGGCGTGGTTCTTATCTGTTTTTACTTCTGCGATGTTTATTACTATGTCAAATAATGTATTACCTATATATGTTTTAATATGTTTGCAGGTGGACCTGAGAAGAACCAGTCAGGATGGAAAGTTTTGTACTACCGGTGAGAAAACATTTTGAAGCAGAGTACTGGAACAAATACGAATTTTAAACTATAAGGTCAGTTATTCATTTTTTCTTAACTAACCATTTCAGGAGCAAACATTTTTCAGGGTGTGTGTTTAAAAGTGTAAATAGATTTTGGGCGCGGGAAGTTTTAAAAACCGCTCACTGTAATATATATACATACTGATGGACCCGCAATGCTTGATTTAATTTTAAGGGTAGTCATCCCTTTGAATTAAGTAATCAAATTTCAAATAGTTTTATGTGTTTCTTAAAAATAATATTACATAATTTTAAGTTTATAGCTTGTATGTATCTACTGCTCAATAAACTTGTCCAAAACAAACATTTCAATCAAAATGTCTCCTAAAAATCAAACCGATTCAAAACAATGTGCTCTCGTCGTCCTTTAAAAACTTTAAAGGGACCGTTTAACACTTTCGTTGCTGACAGTATTTTGTTGAACGTATTCCACTTAATGAAGATTATTTGAACAAATTGAAGTCTTTGGAAAAAGATACATTGAATTTATTGTAAATAGTTGTTCGATTTAAAACCGCTTTTAGGGTATCTACTAGTTCCCAGAAATAAAAATCAGTGACTTTTAGGGTAAAAATTTAAAATCTAGTTTCTATATACAAAGTCTTTATTCTGTAAAACTTAAAATTACTTATGTCTACTTCTCTTAGTAATACACCCAACTAGTGATACGCGATTACGTGGTGTTTTAGTCGATTGTGTCGATTGTTCAAACAGCTAGAACATCAAACAATCGCGCATCACTACGCCGCAACTTGTCTGCTCCGCTGTTCCCTACTACGCCCATGCTCCCCCCTACCGAACGCTGTTCCTGTTTATATTTATGTTTCGGCAAAAAAGACATTAAAACACATAATTACTCCGCTTCATATATGCTCAACATTATTTTAAAGGCTAGATATGTCCTATAAAAAACTAATCAGGTTATTATAGGAAAAATATTTCCTCATCTTGAAGTCTGGGGCTATGATCGCAATAATAACATCAGCGTGTCACTCGCACGATAATATAGTACGGAACCTTTTTTTAGATATCTTAAAAATTACTGCAGCTACAGGTCTGGAACTAATTTTCTTAAATTTTTCAGTTCACTTTACATAATATACGCTAAATTTTACATCCTGGGTAACGCCCAAAATAATTTAATAGGGCTCCATTTTAACGGTGGCACTGAAATCTAGGCAAAATCTTTCACGCTCTATAGCTTGCTAACTAAGCGTTTCTGGACCTATGTTTATATGAACTTTTTTTGGTTTTTTCACCTGAAGAACAAGTCCCGAGTCCGTGTCTTCGTGGGACACCCTGTATACTTAAACTATTTACGTGACCGTTTTGTCATGCAATTAAGGTACTATTATTAGTTACCTTAAATTTAAGTGATTTTTCGAACATTTTAACAAATTGAAACTATTTAAGCCAGCACTAATAAACTTCCAACAGACTACTGTTTGCGCCAATTCTATCAAAATCGATAACGTAAAGGCAGTGTTTATACTTTAGGCGGTCTTTGCTCTCAGCTGTTTCAGAAGCAAGTGTTGAAAAAAAAACATAGTTATCTTGTCCTCTACTCGAATATTAGTTTTATATTAATGATCACATAACCTAAACGTATATTCTACGCCGTTTTTGCCACGATTATCGATCACCTTGTTTGTTTATTTGTTATTCAACATTAAGATAGCTGGTCAAGGACAGTGATCGATTTGTATTTCTCAGAAAGAAAACATATTTTTTTAATTAAAAATAGTAACTTTTTATCATGGAACTTGATTATTGAGAAGGAAAAAAGTGTTTCAAAAATAAAAAAAATTATTTTTGTCATAAAATATTTTTTTTTTTTTAAAGGACTAAAATTGTCCTATTTGTTGACTTTGACCCGTATATTACAAACTAGGGGAGACCCCTGCGTGCTCCGCATGCCAGCCCCCAATGGCACCTTCTAAAAACATATGTTATGTTTTATTTATAATAAAGGTGTAGAATTAATAATAACCTCACAACTAAGATGGTAAATAATGTTAAATGTCCAAATCAAATTATTTCTTATATTTTATAACAGCAGTTGTAATAAAGGTTAAAAACAGATGTCCGACGGCAGTGAAACAGTGCCCGCAGTGTGCGTCGCGTTGTTTTATGTGTTTGTGTAAATGTTTTACGTGTGTCTGTAACTGTAAAAATTGTAATGTATTGACGAACTCGTATCGAGTGAAACTCTCTGAAGATGAAGCAAAAGATTTGAAACGCGTTAGGATTAAACGAAGAAAGAAGTCACGTGGCAGAACCACACAAGGTAACTAATTGTTAATTAAACAACCGTGATTTGGTACCAAACAAAATGAATCTTAAATTCTATAGTATAATAAAGTGCAATACAAATCCACTGATGTTATCTCTATAATCATAATCACTATAATGCTTGCAAAGATAGGGTGTATAATAGAAAATCTGATAATGTAATCATTCTACAACAATAGCTTGTTAAGAACACTTGAGATCCGGTTGTATTGTGTTTAACGCCCATTGTAGTGATTACTATTAAACACACACACATTATCATGATCCATCATTAAAAGCCAGACTAGGCAAACAAAACTAATGAAAATAGCGTCATCAGTTGAGCAGTGACGCAACTTAACAGAAAAAATTCCCAAGTAGTTCATTCAACATTTGTGTTTGTGTCAGTCCTGGTGAAATCGTACGTTTCATTGATTATTGCCATACTTGGCTGAGATTCTGTTTTTGTTTTAATAATTCTTTAATATCTTTACTAATATTATAAAGAGGTAACATTTGTTTGTTTGTATGTAGGGGGTAATCTCTGGAACTACTGAACCGATTGAAAAAAAATAGTTTTACTAATAAAAAGCTTCACTATCCCTGAGTAACTATAATTCATTTTGATGAAAACATTTTTTATTTCAATATTTGTAAATTTAGTCAGACAAAATTCTCAGTTTAGGCTTAGACTGATGAATTACCATACCTACCAATTGAATAAAATAGCAGATAAAACAGCTGTTTGCTCCAATATTTCCATTAACAGCTGATTGCAAACTTTGAAGCAATTATTTGTATTTCTAACTTTTAGGTTAGGTTTTTATTCAAGTGCAGACCTGAGCCTTACTGGTTCTTTTAACCTTTATTATAACTGTTGTTATAAAATATACGAAATAATTTGATTTGAACATTTAACTTTATTTACCATCTTAGCTTTGGGGTTATTATTAATCCTAAACCTTTATTATAAAGAAAACATAACATGATTATGTGTGTAGAAGGTTCCAACGGGGCTGGCGGGCGGAGCACGCAGGGGTTTCCCCTGGTTTTTAATAAAAAGAAAACTGTGTAACGTATGTGATTTCATAAGAAAAGCAAAAGTTTAAAAAAAATTATATTTAACTGAATATTTATTTATTTTTAATGTATAATATAGGCCTATGCAACTAATAAGACTTAGTTATTATTTTAAAAAAAGGTCGATATTTGTCGACAAGCAGAGAGAGGAAGCCAGAGATTACTGAATGCTCAGTGTGCGGGGACTCACAGTGTTTAGGAAACTGTTTGGAGAGTTACAGTAATATTATCTCCAATGTTTTGGCTTCTAAAGCAAAAAGGTCAGGCGTGTGTCTTGCGTCTCATCATGTTATAACAGTTTGTCGTAAAAATTTGAATATCTTGGAAGTGTTTGTCGTATCTTCGTAAAGTGCAGACTTGCTAAAATTAACGGTTACAATTTGTAAACTGTACTTTGTGTATTGCTGAGGATGACAACTTGGTCATTGAAACCTGTTTGATTATTAAACATATGTGTGTTGGGATTATTGTTGTTATTCTTAAATAATTCATTCTCACTTGCCAAGCTCAAAGTTTATCAATGAAAAAGGAATGTACAAAAACTGTTAACTTTTATTATTATTACTTATTCGGACATTTGCCATCATTTGTGTGTTAAATAATCAAACACGACGTTTCGGGAATACAAATCAATTCCCGTTCTCAAGTGACTAAAACTAACGGTACATAAACCTAGGCAACTAGGCCTATGTAAGGGAATTGATTTGTATTCCCGAAACGTCGTGTTTGATAACGGGAATTGATTTGTATTCCCGAAACGTCGTGTTTGATTATTTAACACACAAATGATGGCAAATGTCCGAATAAGTAATAATAATAAAATTCAACATCCATCATTAACAAACAATAACTTTAAACAGAGAACTGTTAACTATTTTAAAACTAGTATATAATCATTTTTATTATTTGTTAAAATCCTGTAGGACCTATTCAGTTTTTTTTTTCTATAAATTGTCTGTTGGAACAAATGTTAATCTTGAAATTTTCTTGTTCTAAATCAATTGTTGTGCAATAATTAGAGTTTTTTAAATTAGGGTTAGAGGAATTCAAGACTTCCACCATTGCGACCCAATAGGATCTATTGTGTTATGGTTTTCGCTTTAATGGTCGTCCCAGGCCTCTTATGGAGAATCTTGGGATCAACACCACAGAACTCTTCTGGGCTATCGACAGCACTTCCGAGTACCATCAATCTACTGCACGCGAAAGCCTCGCACAGGAAGGTGTTGAGCCGATGCAAGCCCAAGAGAACAGAACCGTCAGAAGTCCTCTGAAACCAGCCTCATTTTTCGAGGTGGTACTTGGCCGGGCAGTCACCAGTGAAAATACCTAATAAAATCTGCTGATTGTTTCTGCCCATCAATAGAAGCTTTTGACTTAGAGAGGCAGAGGATCATTTTGCCTGCCTAAGCCCACGAGCATCGTTCCAATGTGAGAACCAAAACTCGGTCCAGATTTCAAAAACATTTCTGTGTTCCTACAGAAAGGATCTTGGCCAATGAAGGGCTTTTCAGTCCCACCTCTAGCACTGTGATCCACTGCCTTATTACCCTTTTACACATGGCCAGGCATTCATTTAGTAACTTTGTTGACTCTAGCTATTTCATTCACTACTTTGGAGCAGTCCCAAACTAGCCTTGTTCCGAATGTGAATGATTCCAGCGCCTTTTAGCTATCATCAATCATAGCTCCTCTTTTAATTCCTCTTTTAAGGTTTCATGGGAACAGAATTCAATAACCTCCATATGAAAAATTGATGGGAAGGAGCCTGTAGCCCTAGATAAGCTGCTCCAAGAACATAGACTCCTGCTCCAACTCCACCGTCCATTTTGGAGCCATCCGTATACCATCCTTGTTCAGGTCCAACACCTCTTGCCTCCTGGAGACCATGCATCTTGACCATGAAAGAGTGGTAAAAGATTAGTGTCCTCATTTCATTCAGCACTATAAGGCCCACCTTGATCTCTGAAGCTCTTCCAGTAAAGCCAGGTGACCTACCAGAACCCATGATTACTATTAATTCTTACTTGAACCTCTTCAGTATAAGTTGCAACGGGTATGTACTACTTTCCGGACAGAACTTGTAAGTTATTTTAGCAAATCATTCAGTGTTACCAACAAAAATATTTTAATAAAGTGTTAGAGTTATTTACTTTTACGTATAACTATAACCAAAACCCTACTGTTTTTATATTCTGAAAATAATCTGTTTCCTTGAAATATAAATTGACTGATCTTCTGATATTTGTTTTCTTCTGTTAGCAGATTGAAATGTAAATGAAATTGAACATCACAATGGTACATATACCTAGCTCTTACGTACACGACTTCTGGCTTCACAGTTCGGCAGAACCGAGCATAGAGCTCAGTTGTCTCATGCCTAATGGAGTCTTCATACCGCTGGAGGCGAGCAGAAATGCTACAATACATGAAATTAAAGAGGTAGGTGTTGTATTACGCAGAATCAGGTTAGGTATGGTATAAATGACTATAGGTCGCGTAAGATTTCTTGAGAGATGACCCATGTACTTTGATCATGTACTCCTGTACTGCAACACGACTAAAAGTAGAGTCCCGGTAATCCGAACTAACATGGACCAAATCCTGCTCGGATTATAAAATTTTCTGACTAACCGAAATCATCGAAACAATGTAAAAAATATGTTAACTCAAGCAGAGTGTACTCGAGTGAGGATGTAGCCCCGTCTCTGCACGATTTCACTCTGTGCAACGCAATTGAAATTAAATGTTTTTTTTTTTAGATAAATTCGATTCGTTGTGAAATAGAACTACATTCAACCAAATTAAAACACTCTAATGGTTATAGAAGCAATCGAATAAACCACCCACTGTTCTTGTCTCACCCTCCGTTTTCCTTACTTTTTCTGTTTGTTTTCTGATTGCGTCCGGTTTCTGTGCTGTCACTTGATTGGTTTGCGTTCGTGAGCTTTCAGTTTTACAGGAATTTTATTTTGATTACTTAAATTTGTTCAGTATTGTTTTGTTTTTGTTTTTTTACTATGAGTTTTTCGGACATTTACCATCATTTGTGTGTTAAGAAATCAACACACAACGTTTTGACAATATAAATCAACTCCCGTTAGTGACTAATAAAGGGAACATAAACCTAGAGATCTAGGCCTATGTAAAGAAAACAAGTACTGTAGAACCCCTCTTAACCGGTCCGGTCGGGGCCGAGACTCTGGCCCCGGTTACCTGTTTGATACGAGGTTACCGTAAAAAATAGAATTTTGTTAAAAAATAACCTACATATTTCATAAATAAACAACTCATTGCAACTCATTTTATTGGTGTACATACATACATAAACAAACACCAACAAATTAAACATTTTAAACGTACATAAACTTTGAAAACTAAATTTACATATACTGTGTCATTGTTTAAAAATCAGTTACTTTATTTTTTTTCTGTCGTTTAACTTTAAGATTTCCTGTTCTTTAAGATTTATTAAAGCCAAGACTCTCCATTTTCGTACGTTGATCACGTCTAATGCCGTTGAATCTTTTTGTTGCTCAACATATTACTAAAAATGTTACAAATATTACATGTTACGCTCCCAAGAAATTGAGTAAATATTCCGACAAAGCAACAGACGAAGAAAAAGAAACAAAGGATGCCGCTTTGTCAATTGATTCTAAGAAAAAATACAGTTGCCGCGGAAGCAAGAGGGGATCAAACTCATGCTCCCCCTTCCCTGTTCTGCCTGCGACAACACTACATTGCATCACCCCGCTTTATTTTCCAGGAAATGACCGTTAACATCAATGTTTGAGACTTCGGCCAGTTACACTAATATAATCTGTAAGAGAAAAACCCTCTGTTGTTCCATGGGATAGGTCGGTTAAGAGGCGTTCCATTGTAGAGTTTAAATTAGGGATGGGTCGATTCTCAATACCGATTCTCGATACCACCGATACTTTAGCTTTGGTATCGGTATCGAGAATCGATAGCCAAAACTCGATACCGATTACCGATACCACGAGATACTCAGTTGTCAGAACTACCCGTTCTCGTACAGACTCCGTGAATGTAATCTCCGGTATTTGCAATCGCATTTTCTGTATTTTAACTCAATTCAGCATTTTACAATAAATATCAGTAGGGAAAATGTAAAACATTATTAATTTTATGTAAGTGGACATTTTCCCCAGTAAAATGTTTTAGGCAATTGTTTCCTTTCATAAGTAAACGCTTCTTGTTTTATTTTTATTCATGCGTATTATTGCGTAGGCTGTTATTTGTACACAAGAAGTCTAGAGTAGGCTCAAGGTCAAACACTTATGGATTCGTTTGTTATCGTGTCTTTAGAATTAGGGTGTCTATTGTGAAGAAAAATAACACATTTTATAGATCGGTAACAAAAGTATTTAAACTTTAAAGTAATAATTTTATTTGTTTGAAGTCGGGTAAAACTTGTTGGGACTTACGTTACCCGTGATTTATGATTTTTATGGGAGTCCGGACGGAATTCCTTTGTTTTACTTTTTATTTAGAGATGGGTCGGTTCCATTTTTTATTTTTTGTTCCCGGTTCTAGAGTCAAATCGGTTCTATTTATTATTCAAGGAATTTAACAAGAATTTAAAAGTAAAGTATAAGATTTAATTTGAATACTGAAATGATTAAATATGTTATGTACAGATAATTAAATACAAGTATTCAACTAAGTTAATTACAGACAAAAGTCCATCACTTTCAACGTCTATTATAAAATATTTCCACACTTCGATGTCATTGCTGAAAAGACTAGCCTACTCCGGTTAAGTTTCCACATATCCTCAACTAACTAAACTTAATCAAATTAATATGTTAATTCAGTATAGTGTCGATTATCCGAAAGCGGAAATGTACTGTAAATAAATAATTACATTACAGTACTGCACGTCGTGCACGTAATTCCGAATTTAAAGGTTAGTACTCGCATAATCAGCCGAGTTGTAGTTTTCAGGGAGTTTGGGCGCTCAACGGAACAGCAGCGGCTGTTGAGTCAGCCGAGCGCTTGGCAGCCCTTCGTAAGTGAGTAGGCCTGCACAATTTAATTACCCAAACAAATCGACGCAATATTTAAATTTAATAAAAAAAAAATGAATAAAACACTGCACTAAAACTAAATACTGTAAGTATTTACACACAGCGTTATTAACTTGATATTACAGTACTTTGTTCTAACAAGCTGTTCAGACTTCGGTGGGACTAAACGGACGCCGTCGAATCAAATTTTCGATGATTGACGTTCCGATTATTTCTGAACTTATCCGAATTGAACGTTCAGAAACAAAACATATGATATTCCGAGTAACGCAATCCTAGTCAGTCGTAAAAAATATCATTCCGAATAATTAAAAACTTGTTTTATTTTAAATTGCAACGCTTTCTGCTATTTCGTTACTGAAACTCTCACGTGTTTTTCATTGGACTAGGTTAATTGTATTTTCTTATGCGGACATTAGATTGTTTTCGGGAGTAGGTTTTTTCGCGGACATACGCTGTTGTATATTAAATTGCGTTTGGATGCCGCGTTTTATAAAATTAGAACTAATAATATTCGGACGTCGTATTCTTTTGCGGACATTCTTCATTTTATTTTTAATAACATTTCACCAATGGTAGTTCATAAAATTGGTACTAATTATATTCGGGCATTGATTTTTTGCGGGCATTTACTGTGGTACTTAAATTATTTTTAACGCCGGTGTTTTTTAAAATTAGCGCTAATAATATTCGGATGTCGTATTCTTTGCGGACATTCGTCATTTTATTTATTTTTTTTTCGCAGTTTTTTTTTTTTTAGGTATCGGGAATCGAGAATTGATTTTTCGAAGTATTGGTATCGGTATCGAGAATCGAAAAATCTGGTATCGACACATCCCTAGTTAAAATATACCACTAACCTAAACCATCAACAAAGTACATCACAGAGCTGAAGCTGAAATTTTGTTAAATCATTTATTAAAAACAGAACTGTTATTTTTTATCAATAAACATCTATACGCATGATTAAAAATAAATTTGTTAAAACACATTGCGTTCAATCTTACTTGTAAAGATCTTAGTTTTGGGGTAAAAGGGTAAACAAAATGCCATTTATTTCCGAGTGCTGGGTCACTGAGAATGCCGACATGAAGTGAGAAAACGGAAGAGCCACTATGCACGGACTGGCCGAGCTTCAGGGATGTGCTGTCATAATTTATCTGAGCTGGTGGTCGGACCTCACGGAGTGACTTTCCGAGCGCAAATGATTAAGATATTTTTATATTATTTGCGTAAACTTTCAAGTTGACGATGGTTTTTGGGCCTACGGACCATGAAATGAAAAACTTGGTAGAAATTTTCTAGAAGTCGTGTCGTGTTAACGACTGCAAAAGGTAGTTTTTCTTCAAAATCTAACTGCAAATCCAATACTAGTCTTGCGATTGACTACTGATAAGGAAAAAGATGATTTATTTAAATGTTTTACAAAAAACCAAATTTTCTGTTGAAAGTAGTGACTCTTAGAGTGCAGTGCTTATTGGCACGAATTAATACGGTGTGGTACACAGTTCATACAAATTACAAGTATTAAAATGAGTTGCTGTAGCTCGATTCTAATATTCACTCAAAATTAGCAGAAGTGTTATAAATAAAATGGTAGTTTTAAATTTGTAATTCAAGCCTAACTATTTTTCCAACTGTAATTCTGTGATTCAGGATCTGTGGGAGGAAGCGAGCAAATATCCGTTACACGGGACATTGCACGAGCCTTCGAGCTATGTCTTCTGCTGTATCAACTGTATGGCAGAGACGGAGGAGTTGATAGACGAGCACAGACGACTTTGTGATGTCAAGCCTTTCGGCGCAGTCCTTAAAATAATTGAAAGGAAAGACGATAAAGCGGAAAAAATACTTAATGTCCAAATTACAAAACTTATTGGAAAAGGTATGTGTTTTATTACTTTGTAATATACCTATTTGCGTGCTCGTTGGAAAATATTGCCACTATTTCTTATCAGTTTAACCTTTAAGTCCCAGGGCGACGATCTATCGTTGATTGAACAGCATGTGTAAAATTTCATGGCGCCGATTTATCGTCACCAAGATTATTTCAGTCTTACAAAATAATGTAAATAACTTTTTACATATAACTTGGACATTTTTGTGTACAAAACAATATAATCTATTATTGTAAGCCTTAATTTAATCATTGTAAGTGCTTATTGACATTTTTTAAATGATTGAAAGATGCCAGCTGACGTAATCTAACTGCGCAGTTTAGTTGTCATTCGTTTGTTTTGTTTACTGGTGAATTTAACATTCGGTTTTCGACTTTTTAATGTTCTTTAGCGCGCCTAAATGTATATTTGAGTTATTTAGTGATCTAGTTGTGAGTGTTAAACAGTTATAATAATGAAATTCCCTGCTACTTGTAATATATTGGTAGGATGTTTGTGAACATACCAAGATTGTTTACCACACCTTTTTAGTGAGGTTAAAGTTTGTTTTTTAGTTTGTGTGTTTCCAAATTATATTTTATTTATTTACTGATACAGTTTTTAGTTTTAATGTTATTAATTATATTTTAATTTGTAATTATAAAAACACTCACTAATAAAATGAACACACTTTTCTAAGAATGTATAGTTTGGTTAGGCCTATGTTAATTTTTACTTTTTCATTTTGCGTCATAAAACCAGATATTATTTTCTAATCAAAACGATTTGAAATTTTGTTCACATATGGATAATAGTATAAGGATTCAATTTGTAATGTTTCCCACGGTAAAAAAATTTTAGTTTTTCTTTAAAAAATATTACACTTTTTTAAATTTTACAAAAACGAACACACAATTTACCATTTTGATACCACAAACATTAAAATAGCTTCAATACAAGGCAACTTATGATTTGTTTACCAAACCTCTACCGTAACACATTTTTTGGTCTGAGATTTTTCAGCATATTTTCCAATAAACTGCATAAGACATTTTTTCCAACCAACCATATTTTTGGCCTGGGATCCAAAGGTTAATATACAAAAATTAATTTATCAGGATGAATGGTTGATTCTTTTACTAAGATGGATCTGATTAAACTAACTATATTTTTACAGTAATTTTAAGGATTTACTGGTTATCAAGTGAATAAAACTGTAGACAAATGCCTGCTTATTCTTCTAATAAATATAGGGTGGTAGCATGTACTGGAAAATTGCTGAACTAATTAAAGAGTTCCTGGTTATCCGATAAACAAAACCATAGACGGTTTTAATGATTAGAGGGTGGTAGCATGTACTGAAAAATTCTACCATTTGCCTAAACTAATTAAGGATTTGCTTTGTTTCTTATAAATAAAGTTTAGCAAGTGCTATTATTTACCGGCATATTCTTTTAATGTTTTCATGTTAAAGACATTAAGAGATCATGTAAAAACATTTTTTACATCTTTGACTTTTCTCCACATAGTCTCCTGGATATTTTCGTTCCTCAACAAACTTTGAGGTTGAGTCGTCCACCAATTGAGCAAAAAATAATCACAGGGAAAGTAATCTGGGCTGTGTGAAGGGTGTTCAAGATTTGCAGACTCATCGTTTTAATTTTCGGTCAGTAACCTCAGAATCCATCGGGCGCAGACTTCTCTTAAGCCAAGATTCTCTATGATGATAGAATCACGGTTGAAACCTATCTAGGAAGCAATCTCATCAACAACAAAGTGCTGGTCAGCTTCGATAACGTTACAAATTGAACAGATGTTGTCATTTGTAAGGCAAGACCTTGGTCATCAATTATGACTTTTATTTTCCGCCCTTAAACTGAAAATGGTAAAAAAAAATTTAATCCCCGACCCTGTCCAGAATTTTTTCAAATTCTCGCTGTGGTACTGAAGTACGGTGCATGAATTCATTCCTGTTCTCGTCCCGAAGTGAAAACTTTGATCTCTACATCAATAAAATAAAATTAATAGAAACTGAAAGTAAAAGAGTGATATTTACCTATAAACCAGTAACAATTGTGGAAACGGAAAACTTTCATTGTTATTCTATTTTCAGGTTTACACGAATTTGATTCATTGAAGAATTCCGAAGTGAATTATTTCCGTGGCAAAATGAAAGCGTTAGCCGACGAGATGGCGCGCAATAGGCACAACAAATCCTGGTTAGAACGTTTGTACTACAGATACCCTCCGAGGATATCACATTCGACCGTGTTACCTCCGACTGTATCTTCCAGATTGGTCGACGGTAAATTCGTATTGGATGTTAAGTTCGAAAACACAGAGGTAAGTTTAATAGAGGTAGATTAGTATAGAAACATGTCTGTAAAGATCAACCTGTTCCACTCAATTTTAGTCCTTTATGTGGAGGGTTGTTTTTTTAGCATTTTTGCGTAGGAAAAATGAGCTATTGCAGTGGGTGTCATTAAAAATTGTATTCGTATGTAAGTGTTCGCATTCTAACGGCTCCATTTTACGTCAGATTTGGTCCAAATTTGGTAAACACGTTGGATTTCTAAGTCGCTCGGACAAGTTCGTTAGTCAAAAAAAATCCAACAACGGGAAGCATGTTTATTGACCAGAAGTAAATATATTTTGAGATTTTTCGTACTAGCATGAAATTTTTTGTGGGATTATCTAAAATAATAAATATATGAGATTCGATCAAAACGTAAAATAACCCCCCCATTTTAGATGGGGATTTTACCGTTTGACCAGCTTCTGATCTGAGGCCGCACGATCGAGGTGCAAACTCACAATGTGCAGGCCATAATCCGCAGCCGCAAGGTCAGGTGCGAACTTGGAAAGCGTGTATTTCCACTACGAGCAGAACGAAGCAGCATGTGAACCGGAGATGGAGGCCAACCTTAATTTCAGAAATTCACATCTGCAGTTCAACTTCCGATATAATATAAATTTATAGATATAATTTTGTGTTGCGCTCAGGATCCGGATTAGGATCGTATGAGAGAACCTGAGCCTGTCACAACTTATCTAT
>JAGFPH010006611.1:32312-53108 GCA_018207615.1 Philaenus spumarius
ACGCATGATTGGATTTAATCGTTTATTTTTTTTGAGGTATATCATTGCCAGCTTAAACTTCATGCCAAGTTTGAACTCAATCAGTCAAACCGTTCTCTAGATATGAATTATTTTGTTCAAAAAACAAAATGGCGGATATCTGGAAAACGAAGCGTTTTAGGACCTATGTTTATAGGAACTTTTTTCATTATTTTCACCAGTAAAACACATCCTGCAATTCTTTCCGTTTCTTCCTGATACACCCTGTATAATATGGTTTTCTTCAACTTTATCAATTTAATTATTAAGAATGTTTGTTATGTGACTATTTATATTACTCTTCAAATTGTTCCCTTTATACGCACCACTGTTTTTGTTTTATGATGACCTTTTCTATACTTAAACACATTATATATTGTTACTCATTAATGTTTTTCTTTTTGTTTATTTAATATTTAAGTCTGCTCTTTCAATTCTTTATATTATAGTCTGCTTAATTTCAATTTTACGTTTATTTAAATCATTAAGTTTAAATTATTTTGTCTCTTAAATTAATTTATACATGTATATATGATTTATTAAATATTGATTACTGAATCTTGCGTCTCTTTAGCTGTTAGACCATCGTTCCTTGTTTTAGACGTTATGGGAATTTACTAGCATTTGTTATATATTTCTGTTACATGGACTGTATGTGTCACAATTTGCGTGATGATATTTTAAATGTATCAAAAAAGTATTACGGGAATCCAAACTTATTTTTCAATTTGTTCAGAATAATTGTAAAAATATAAGAATTAAAGAGTTCAGAGGTTTTAAAATAATTGTTTGCTGAGTTGACCTATTTTGAATATTCTCATTAATTGTATTATAAGCCGCTGCACCTCATGTTTATTTGTAATAAGATTTGTACTTATATAATTTATACTCCCTTTGTGGTCTACTACTCACCTCGTAAAGGCTACCGCGGTTTCGAGATCTCTATGGTTTCATCCTCAGGCTGCACAAAACTATCATAAATATAAAAACAAAATCACAACAGAATAACTTTAGTACGAACATATTTTGGCCAAAATATCGTGTTTTTTAACGTACCGATTAGTCTAGACTACAGGGATAATAATCTTGCAGGCACTGAGACTATCCCCCTCTTCGTTCTTATTTGTTGTAGCGGCATACTACTATGTTTGCTCATTTGTGTCGGATGTATTTAGGTAAATATCATAAATTAAATTAGATTTAAAGTTGTTGAGGATGTTGTCGCGATCTGTTTTTACACTCGATCTCTTCCGCTGAATCCGCAAAATTGTAGTATCTCCACGTTAGTGTGTATATCTGTGTATTTATAGTTTTTTTCAAACAGACGTTCAGCGGAAGCAGAATTTGTGGAAAAGGTTCTCTTCGGGAAGTGTTGCTTCGATCGTTTTATTTAAAGAGAGAGTTGTCTGTCCTATATAAAAATTGGGACACTCGCTACCTGTGATTCTTGTATTTGCCAGTCTTATGTTTTTTACTGGCTTAAACAAAAATTAGGATAATTTATTAGAGGTATGTAAGAAACAGTAATGTTCTCTTTAGCTAGTTCATACTTTAGAGTGTGGCTTAATGCTGATCTGTATTCTATGGAAACGTGTGTCTGTGTTTTTATTGGCGGTTTTTTGTCAATAAATAACTAAGTTTGCAATCGGTTCCCAACTTGGGGTCCCATGGCAAATAAATTTATTATAAGCAGAAATGAGATGTAAGGCATACGTAAAAAAAGAGATAAACTAAACATAAAATACAGAAAAATGCGATGGCTGTTGGGGAGAAATTCGGGGTCTTTTTTTGAAAAGGACCACCATGAAAGTTAAATGCAGGTAAACATACTGTGACTAAAGACTATAAGTTAGAACTTCAGGCTATTATTTTTTTAATGCTTGAATTTCTGTTGTATAAAATAACTTAATTGGTGTTACTAACTTATATATGTTTACAAAAGTACAATTAAGTAATATGTGTTATTTTACTTTAATATATATACTAGTAAGACCAGTCAAATTACTGAAAAATAAATAAATTTTTGCATACAGCTCCGATTTGGATGCAGTGTTTAGAAAAATACCAGGAAAACGTCTACATATGATCAGTTTCGGGAGAAAACGGAAATGCATCGCAGGTGTATAAAGTGCATAATTTTTTTGAAACCTCTAAAAATGGATGAAAAGCCGCGGAAATCGGCGTTTCGCATGGTCAGAAATGAAATCGGCGCCCCCAAAAACCTCCGAGTCTCTATAATAGGAACTTCACAAATCCCCCCCCCCTCCGGTGCATTAGAGGCATTTCATATGGTGAGAAATTAGATCAACGCCCCCAAAAAACACCAAATACCGATTTCAGCAGCTTTTCGTCCATTTTTAGAGTTTAAAAAAAAATTATGCACTTTTAGATGCACTCTATACACTCGCGATGCATTTGTGCTTTCTCCCGAAACTGATCTTATGTAGTGTTTTTTCTTTGTATTTTTCTGAATACGATGCAGAAAACTGCATCCAAATCACACGTACCACTTAATCGTCAAATTAACTTAAAATTTTTCTGTTTCAGACAAAATTTATGTTCCACGTTCAACATACGACGACTCCTTTACAGCTGATGGGCTCCATCCTGAACAAAAAAGCCATTACTCTGAACACCAAGGGTGAACACATAACAGACTTTGTACTGAAAGTATGCGGGCAGGAAGAATATCTCGTGGGAGAATATCCTTTAGTCACCTTTACGTATATACAAGAGTCATTGTGTAGAGATATGACGCCTACTTTGGTTACAGTATCTGTGAAATCTGTTGACGGTGAGTCATTTTACAAACGGAATGTGTCTATAGATCATAGAACTGTATTAATACTGTAACGTGCTGCTCCTCTGATAGCCGTTTACAAAACAAAATTTATTAATAATAAAAAAATAAAATGAAATTTTGACAAGTTTTCTCTAAGTTGTGTTTATAAAAAAAATAACCTTCTTCTATGTAACAATTACTTATGCTTTCATATCTTCAATTTATATAACTTGCTATTTTTTATTAATTGCTTTATTAATTCAATGAATCTTTATTCCCTTTATCATAACAAAAACAATCAAACATAACCCCAAAATTGGAAATAGGTTATAGCGTCGTCACATCTGTGATGGTCACAGCTGACAACTAAATCTTTGTTACACAAGTTTGCTTCAACATCTGTGCATACAGCTGGTAACTATGGGGCGACTGGTCTTAGAAACACGGAATCTGTGTTCTACTCACAGAGACCCTGCCTCCAAGATTTGCCGCTGCGGCTCCAACTGACGCCATTTTGTTTCACCTTAAAACTACACTGACTTTACTTTGTTAACTAGGTTCATATTTACCAGGAAGGGAAAGGACTCAAATCAACGAAACATAATAGTTGGCATTTTAAATTTACTCCTCCATAATTAAATTCATTAAATTTACAAAACAAAAATGGAAACTTTGGCAAACCATATTTTAAAGTTTAAATGATCACGCATTCACACATTCAACAAATCTTAAGCCTAATATACAAATTTTAATATCCTATTCCTAAGTTTCATGAATGCAGACTTTCTTTATTATTATTTACTTAAATTTATCTACTTACGTACGTTTTTTTGATTTTATAGTGCACTTTTAAAAAACTTACAAAACAAAGAATGAATTTACGTTAATTATGTTTTATTATTTTATAGAAATCCCTTGAAGAAGAGTTGTACAGTTCGTAAAAGTCTAGCCTCGTTATATCACTGAAGTTATTTCTTTTTAATTATGCAGACATAGTTCACCCCGAAAAGCACTTGTTCATTTTGTAAAAATCACCAACGCTTGTCGGCCATTACTACGTTATGTCGAACCACGCCAACCCTAAAGTTTTCTAGAGTCGGTAACTTCAACTATGTTGGTCCGATTTTTACCATTTTATACTTTTAAGTGAAAGCACTGTCTCTACAATCGATTAAACACATTATAGTTGGATTTCCTTTGGAAGTACCGCAAACTTTGTACTTATTAAAACATTGTACTAGCACATCACCAATACGTCTGATCAGTGGGACGTCTCTCCAACAACTGAGAACCAGGCTTGATTCGGTTTGTCAATCTCATGCGCATGATGATGTAATCTCACGCAATCTATTTCCACCAATCATAAGCGTCTTCTTATTCTACTTTGTTTATTTGTATCCCTGTTTAGAGGCTAATGTCTGTTTTATTATAAACTGCGTCCCATCTTTGAGGCTATTTCTTGATGACGTAATCTTTTATATTTAAAATCTATCTGAATTCTTTATCTCTTATACTTATGACTTTTTATTTGTTAAACATTTTTTTATGAGTGAATTATAAAAATAGACTTGTCTGCATTCCCCTTTGGATTTCTATGTTTATTAATTTTTTACATAAATGTGATTTTTTAATTTAGTCTAATTCATCTAAAATTGACAATGCTCCTCCCTTTACGTTACACCCTTTATTACGTTATTAAATCCCTGAAACTCACATGTATTACAACCTGGAATGCTAGCACAGTGGAGTTTTGGAAAAGAAAAACGGTCCTTCCCCCCTCCACTAGTAGGTCAACTTCATCAACTGTGCGATTTCTGCCGTAAAATATTTTAATGCACGCACTCATTAACACGCTCTTAAGTATTTGACTTAGCTGTACAAAATTAGATCAAACGAATAAACCTCTCGCAGACCAAAGGAATACAATATCCGTTAGCCAAACGTTCTCGAGTCGAGTTTTGAATTCAACAAAAGTCTGTATTTCCCAAGACTGTACGATCAAAACCGTTACAGTAAATGTTCTTTTTTGTTTACACGAAACGATAGGTTGAACCTTTCTGTACAAACCGATATCACCATATCTGTACAGATATATCGAATGCAAAATGTGCTGTTTTATTGGTTGAAAACTATCCAATTGCAAGGGTTTACAGAAACCTTTATATTTTCTAAACTATAAGAGTGACGCCTGATTGGAAGGCAGTTTTAGAAAATTAAAATCTTGACGAATCAAAGGTATCTTTATATTATTGTCAAAATATTTCTGTTGCATGATATTGAGCCTAAGAAAAGGGACATATTTGTGAAATTTCTTGCGCGACATCAATTGATTTAGAAAACTACAATTTTAAAACGATCATTACATATGTAAATATACGTTTTAGAACAAATTTGTAAATACAAAAATTAAAGTTTAAATCGTTTCCTTTCCAACGGTTTTATTGTGATTGGATGATTTTTAATGGGTAAAATATACAATACAAAGTAGAGTTGTCAATTGTGTAGTGTGAGACCTAGACCAAGCGCTTTGACTGCAAACACGGCTAGGGTTAATTCCTCTTTTGAGGATTTCGCAGGCACAGAGATCAATCACAACAACCTCTGACAGAAAAATTGATGGTAGCTCTAGATAAGCGGCACATAGGACCATAAACTCCTGCTATATGGAGAGTCCCATGTAGTGGAGTCTACTGTATTAGTTTTATCCTATTACATGTTTTTGGTAACAAAATTGCACTCTGAATATATTTTCTCAGACAATCTAGACTAGTGTAGCATAATTTATGGTAGATATTAAAATCGCCTATTCATGAGGTGTGATAAAACTAATCTGGTGTTATTTTATTTCAGTTGATGTTGAAAACCTATTGGATAATCCCGAAAGCAACGAGGATACTAAACAAAAACACTCATCGTTCTCTACGTTAACATTAAGGAAGAAAGGCAAATACATGTCTTCGTGGTACATTGAGGATAATTTTACGTTTAGAGTGAGCGCCATCTGCAGGCTGAACTGTGATACTAATCGAATGGTTGAGGTGAGTTGTTTGTATTTCTCTACTGGTATAAACAAAGATCTCTGGTTGCAATCCTGTCCACTGTCCGTTTAGAAGGCAATAGGAGCAAGTGTAGCCGATATGTTTCAACATTACTATTCACGATAAAACCTTACAGCTGATCGACTGACACAGTAAAACAAAGCAATAAATTACACCAATAGACAGAATGCATTAACAATATTAGACATTACAAATATATATACAGTAAGACCTCGATAATCCGGCACGTTTGGGGATCCGGTGATGCCGGATTATCGAGGTCTTCCTTTAAAATGGTTTCGACAGGGAATAAACTATAAATAAACGCACATGTACTGTATATGAACACGTAAATTACACGTTGAATATACGTAACATTAACTGCGTAGAGAGATTGCCGCTAACTAATAAATTTTAAAAGCCTAAAACAAAATAATTTTGTACATAAAATATTTATAATATAAGGTCTCTGAGCGCTGGATTGTAACAAATATAAAAAAAAGGTTCCGTATACTATCGTGCGAGTGACACGCTGATGTTATAATTGCGATCATAGCCTCAGGCTTCAAGATGATAAAATACATTTCCTATAATAACCTGATTAGTTTTTTATAAGACATATCTAGCCTTTAAAATAATTTTGAGCATATATGGAGCGGAGTAATTATGTGTTTTATGTTGTTTCAATGCCTTTTTTGCCGAAACATGAAAATAAACAGGAACAGCGTTCGGTAAGGGGGAGTATGGGCGTAGTAGTGAACAGCGGAGCAGACAAGTTGCGGAGTAGTGATGCGCGATTGTTTGATGCTCGAGATGTTTGGACAATCGACTAAAACATCACGCATTTAGTGTATCACTAGTTGGGTGTATTACTAAGAGAAGTAGACATAAGTCATAAGTGATTTTAAGTTTTACAGAGTAAAGACTTTGTATATAGAAATTCGAATTTTAAAAATTTTACCCTAAAAGTCACTGAAAAGTCGCTGAATTTTATTTCTGGGAACTAGTAGGTATCCTGAAAGCGGTTTTAAATCGAACAACTATTTACAATAAATTCAATGTATCTTTTTCCAAAGACTTCAATTTGTTCAAATAATCTTCATTAAGTGGAATACGTTCAACAAAATACTGTCAGCAACGAAAGTGTTAAACGGTCCCTTTAACGTTTTTAAAGGGCGACGAGAGCACAGTGTTTTGAATTGGTTCGATTTTTAGTAAAAATTTTGATTGAAATGTTTGTTTTGGACAAGTTTACTGAGCAGTAGATTTTTACACACTGCGGAGAAAACAGACAGTGTAGGTAGACCGGGCTTAATCACTCAATAATTGCAAAAACTGCAATTTTAAATGAGTGCAAATTTTCAAGATGATCGATGCCGAGCTATCGAGTGTGCCGGATTATCGAGGTCTTACTGTATTAAATAAATAGATCTTATGATATAAAATAGAATATTTTACTCGGGAACAAAAATACTCACACACTGAATAATAATTTTATGGAGGAAAATTATTTCAATTTAAACCTAAACCTAAGTGGTTACTCTCATTTTTAATTTTGAGGTGCGAGCCCCCGTCTAGTTCACCCCTGCGACTTCCTTTTTTGGCTGTGCCTTCGGTCCTCTTACGGATGTACGTGCGTTGTCAGGATAGATCGTGGGTGAGAAAGTTCTTCAAATAAGGCGACGAACGACTGTTTCACTTCAAAACGTTTATTGAAAGCAAAACAACCTATTCCTCTGCTGGTCCGGACTTATAACTAAACTAAACTAAGGTAAAGGCAAGCGAGTCTGCGTGATGTGATCTGGAGTCTTCACCAGACCATGGTTACTAACAAACCGGTTTAGGCTTGAACATTCAGCTTCAAGCTGGCTCCTCCCGTCCTTTAACTATAAACTGTGATGTCAACTATTGTAAGAATGCAAGTTATTATTTAGCACAACCACTATCAACCACCTGTGGTCATTGTCATACAAGTTTTTTTTAAACTAGATTAAGCGAACATAATAGAAGTTGGCGATTAAACTATGATGACTCTAGTTTTTCTAACCATTTAAAAACACATCATGACATTTTAGACTTTAATTTAAATACAGATTTTGATATACTTCGTGTTAATTGTAAGGGTAATAAGTTAGATGCTTTGGAAATGTTAGAAATTAAGAGGTTGATTAATAAGGACGTAAGTTTAGTTTTAAACGAACAAATAGATTTAAGCAATTCGCCGCTTCTACAACCGTTGTTATTGACCAGTTCGATTCCTCCCCCCATCCCTAACCTAACGGTATTTTGACCTACCTGTACCCAACTGCTGTGTGTTGGATTTGTTTTCTTGTTCCTTTAGTCTTTAAGTTGCCTTCGATAATGCCGTAGCTGGCGAAACCTAGGTCGGCACGGCTCAATAAAGATTTGTGAAACATTACAAAAAGTTTTCTTTGTCACATACGTTGGTGAGTACCTGTCACAATTTCTAGTGGTAGTTTTGTCAAACAATTTCAAGACCACAGAATAAGCACCTTTTTTTTTTTGTCTTGCTTAAGGCATAGAATTGAGACAGGAGATTATATTTTTAGCTCTGAATTTCTGTAAGACTTACTTTAATTTTTTTAACAAACAAGGTACATATATACACACAAAAATTGAAGAATATTGAGTTTCTTAAACAATGGCCGACATGATGTTCAACCAGATGCACAACAAGTAACCAGTATTGCGTTTTATAAGCATTTTTAAAACAGTTCACTTCTAGAGCACTCCCGTCCCCTAAAAAAAACCCATATTTTAACAGGGAATGAAAACACACTCTTTACAACTTCCCAGCTAACAATATTACATACCAGGTGTCTTAAAAGTCCCCCCCCCCCGTTTAACTTTTGTGTTTGTTCCCCTAAAAATGAGGGATTTTGGGGGCGACGCAAAATTTTTAAATGGGAAGTATGGTCATGTGATACCTCATTTTAAAGGTCTATTTAAGACTAGGAAAATGACATAAAGAAAATCAAAATCGGACCACCCACAACAAAATGGCGGCCTTAAACGTGTTGAAATAAATCGACATAAAGTTGCTAATATCTCGAAAAGAAAGAGTTTTTAGAAAAAATTTCAAGAGACAAAAAATGTTTATTTCAAAGTGCTTGACCTAAAAAATTGCTTTCAAATCTATTTAGTAAATTTTATTTTTTACAAAATTTTCTAAGATGTAGGAGTTAAAATTTACGAAATCGATTTGGAAGAAATATTTAGGTCAAGCACTTTGAAATAAACATTCCCATTGACCCTGAATAATTTTCTAAATGGTTTCTTAACAGACATCGTTGGCTGTGGTTCGGATTCCACGTAAAACTGTAGGTCCCGTCTTCATTAGCCTTAAGTGCAAAACAGCAGGACGTTAAACCAAAAAAAAAAATTTACAATTTTGTGACAAAAACTTTTTTACCAGTAGTTTTTTTTCTTTTGATAATATAGATTGTGTTATATATTGTTGATAACAAAGTTTCAATACTACAGGTTGGAGTACAAGCGGGGCTCTTCCACGGAGGGAAATCGCTGTGCGAAAGTCAGAAAACTACAGAGAAACTGGTGTCCAAAGACGGTGAATGTGAGTGGGAGGAAGATCTAACGTTTGATCTGAAAGTGTGCAATATACCAAGGATGGCGAGGCTATGTCTCGTCGTTTATGAGATACTTAAGAGTGCGAAAGGTGTGCGAGCGAGAAGGCTGAAAGACTCGAAACAGGTGAAAGAGTTATTATTTATTTAAGAAAATTTGTTTTAATAAAATATATTGAGCCCTCACTACACACTGATCAAAATGCTTCCGAACATAGCGCAAAACCCGTAAATTTCGGCCGACAGCGAGAGAGGCAGTGGTAGTGGGGGAACCGACTGTGCAGGAGAAGAGAACGGCAGGGTGCGCGTATCAAGCTTTCCTCTGCTGCTGGTTCCCCCACTACCACTGTCTCTCTCGCCGTCGGCCGAAATTTATGCGTTTTATCGATTCGATAAAAAATTATTTATCGAACCGATAACTTTATAGGTTCGATAAACATGATAATTTCGTTTCTCAATAGGCTTATCGAATGGATAAATCGATCAATAAACTATAGTGCCAAAATGCAGCATATAAATATTTATCAAACCAATAAATGTACTGTTACAAAGTTATGTTTGATTAACGTGATTGTAGTACGTATTGTAGTAATGTGATTAATAAAATGAATATTGAAGTAATTAATTACAGCAGCAGTTCGGATGATGAGTTGATTGAATTAATTCATAATTTGCCCGTAAGAATCTATAAAATAAGACTTGATGCTTTCAATTTTTATTCAGATAGTGAATTTACAGCTAGATATAGGTTCAGTGAAGAGGCAGTAATTTTCATTTTGAAGCTTATCCCGGAAATTGAAATTATTAATAACAGAGGTAGGCCATTATTGAAAAGTTATTATGTAGTAAGCCCCCGTGAAAAATCACGACTGATTAATTAGATACACATCAGAAATATATAATTTAAAAACCAACTATTAAAAAACAACATTATTGAATACTTATCTAGGCCCACCTAACTATGCTGACGGGGATTTTTAACTCGGTACTGTAAATGTGTACAATAATAAGGATTATAAAACTGTAGGCCTATTTGTTAAACATTTTTATTTACATAGTATTAGTCTATGTTATTATATATTTAAAGAAAGATAAAATTTTAATTGCTCTTTATTTCATATTAATAGATCAAATGATTTAGAAGTTATTAATGTTATGGTTGAGAAATTAATAATCAAATTTGTTTATATGTTATACGAAGACGTACAAATGTTTCCGAAGCTAAACGAATCTCTTCTTTAAATTTGTATAAACAAATACATTGATGATAAAAGGTTGAATTTATATACGGTTTATAACCTCAAAGCAAAAATATTGTAACGTATATTATAGTATACATTAGTTCTATCTCATATTTAAAAAAATCAACTTCACAAGAAATTATAACGATTGAAGCTGTAAAGATAACCCCAAACTATAATCTACACTGGGTTTCTTTAAGTGTTGCAGATGATGGTTGAAATTAGCTGTTTAGATGTTATAAACTGAATATAAATACAAACTTTTATCATCAATAAATTTGTTTTTTTTTTAAATATGAGTTATAGAACTAATGTATGCCACATCCGTAAAATTTTTCCCTCTATCTTTTTTTATGGAAACTTCAGCCATTACTGCACAGAATGAATACCCAACCAGTTGTAACAAATCTTCTGGTATGAAAAGTTAACACAAAATATAACCTTAAAATGCGATGTTTTGTGAACAGCTGATCAAAATCGGCCATTTTGTAGGTTTTATTGGTTCTATACAAGTTATGGAATTGATAAATCGTTCGATAACTAATCATCCTCTATAAATGTCTTTAAGAAACACACATAAATTTATCGAACACATAAATTTATTGAAACTATAGCTATTGAACGATTTATCTGTACGACTGAGAAACCGGGCCATAGAGTGATGAACAACTGAGCTGATATAATACAACCTATTAAATATTATTTTTGATGCACAAAATGATGCTTCAAGTTAGCAAGAGCTGTCCCTACCAGCTGTAGGAAGTAAGAAAAGAACAGCCACTGCTTTGTTTACTATTTGTATTGTTAAGGTAAAATGCAGTTTTGAAAGATATCCTCTATTAAAACAATGATATCAAATCCTAAATTTTTAAGTTTTACTTGGAAGACTTGTTCTATTGTACATTTAGTAACAAAACTTGTGAGCCTAAAAGTGTTGAGCTATGTAAATTTACTTTAATAAGGTAATCATTAGAGTTTGAGTTTTAGATTTTATGATGACATTTATTAGAACAAAACTGTTCCCATTTCGTTCTTGTTCGGTGAATACTGATCTCTTTTTTTAACCCTCACAGTGCCAGACTGCCCAAAGTGACGTTCTCTCAGGGACAAGATGCAACCAATTCGAACCTATGCAAGAATTTGCATATTCGGTTATTTAATGCACTTAAAATCGTCCAATCATAATAAAACCAGCACCGTTGGAAAGGAAATCAATTAAACTTTAATTTTTGTGTTTAAAACTTTTTCGTAAAACTTATATTTACATATGTAATCATCATTTTAAAATATGCAGATCGGGTTACAGCTGTTTCCGTGCGCGAATTTGCATACAATTGTACTGTTATTTCCCACTTCTTACATGTCCAAGACCATCTACAGAAATATTTCTATCGAGATTATAAACATTACCATTGGATTCGTCAAGATTTTATCTTTCTAATAGTGCCTTCCAATCAGATGTCACTATTTTACACGATTTATGATGACGATTTCTGTAAATCTTGCGATTGGACAGTTTTCAACCGATGAAACAGCAAATTTGTCAACTGAGATAACGCCTACAATATCATATGTTTTGACAGATTTCTTTTCACCATTTTGTAGAGAACAGTTTGATATTTCTAATGGTGGGAAGTAAACTAGAAAAAACCAGTTTTTTCTTTGTCCAGACAGCAGTGAAGAATACATAATTAGTACAATCTGGTGAGACAGTCTAGCGCGTGGGTTCCCACGATATTCATATGGCGCGTCCTGCGACCGGGGAAGTTTCATAATCAGTGATGTCATTCAAATAAGGATAACTCAAACACTTTTGTGAACTAAGGAAAGTCAAGTATACAGTTCTTTACTTTGATTTATCCTCTACACTTTGTTATAATATTTCATTTTTGGGCAAAGCATTTATTAGTAAATTACGTTTCAAACTAGGCCTAGTTTTGTTAGCAGTCGTGTATTTGGAACATAAAAACTGTTTTTTTTTCAAAATAATAAATTTGAAATTGATAAATGTTTTTATACAGTTCTATTTAGAACTAAATTACAAAACTTTTTTACGCTTACGAAAAAATTACAAAAAATTATTACTACTTGTTATTTAGGCCTAAAGTTGAACTTTTTCCTTTCGTTACTGAACATTTTTTGTTACTTGAGCTAATAACTTTTACAATTTTACATCAATAATTTTTTTAATTGCATATATGAATTCTTTGAACCTTTCTCTACAAAAAAGGTATAGAACACTTTTGGATTGGTATAAAATTACTATTTTTGGCAAATTTTTTAAAATATGCTTGCAAAACACTAAAAACCGGCTCGCCAATTTGAGCTATAACCAGGACACTGGTGGGGTTAAAAGACATATAATCTCTACCCTTATAAGATCCCCAAGTCAGTCTTTTACATTTGAGTTTCTCAGGAACAGACAAAGGTATAATATATAATTATTCACAATACAAATTAGACGATTTTATAACTAAATAAATACTAATTATTATTGAAATATAAAAACTAAATGAAATAAAACAATCAATTAACAGTTTTTAAAAAGAATATATTGGAATACCAAAAATTTTAAAATGTGGAAATATGTGTTATACATGAAATATAGGTACATAATTACCATAAAAATACGCATAGTTAAGAATATATTATATAATTAATTTTGGTTTCTGTTTCTGCCTATTTTATGAAATGTGATTAAACAGCCTTAATTTTTGCAATTTGAAAACAGCAAAAAATTTTATGAAAGAATCCAGATTTAATTTTGTTTGTTTTCACATCTTCATTTGAAGGGCGGTTACATTTCACGTTTGCAAATTTGTAATATTCTTCTGAATCGTCCAATGTAAATGCATCAATTTTTGCGTATATCATGTTCAACCATGCGTCCTTGTCAAATTTCCATTCTATAAAATCTCGTTCCACAGGGCCCCACATCAAATCTCTCGTTATGTCTTTCAAATCGGTTTGTGTATCCATATCTTTCATTGCTACTTCCATTGATTGATTTCAAATCCAACCAATCACTTCTCCAATCACCAGCTACACGACTCAATTGATAATTCAGAGATTATCCTACAGTTCAGAGAACAAAATGTAAGTTGACCTGTTTCAATAGAGTTTAGGATTGCAAATGAGAGAAAACAACTGTTGCTATGGAAATTTAGTGAATGTCTAATAAAGAAATAATTACATTGTTGGAAGTAAACAGATAAAAACATACAAAATATAAAATAACTTGACTAACTGTGTAGGCCTATTATATTATACTGTATTTGGCCGTTTTCAAATGGTTCACCAATTGAGTGGGTTCCTTAGACCTATATCAAACAAGCACTTTTTAATGAGAATAACATTAATTATTTTTAGAGAATTATTGCAGTGGCTCTCATGGTGAGGCTTAAAGGTCAGGAGTAGTCAATGAGTACCTAACGTGGTCCCCAGAACACGTTTTTGATGTCATTAAACATTTTAAATACACATTTTCGCACTCTAATGGCCTCATTTTACGTCCTATTTGGTACGCACGTCAGTTTTCTAAGTCGATCGGATGAGTTCGTAAACCAACATTCGGAATATTTTTAACCAGCGGTTATTAGCGAATTTCCACAGGAAATATTGCAGTCCTATTACAGTGACTCTTATGGTGAGACCTAAGGTCAGGAGTAAATGAGCACCGACCACGGTCCCCAGATCATTAAAAACTTTATATACATGTGTTTGCTAAGTTAAAAGGTAATGACAACAAATGTCCATACAATATTGTAGTATTTACTGTGTTTGTATAGGATGCCGAGTTGAACAAACCAATTAGTACACATAACTTAACTGTTATCCTTCATCCGATTGTTTTGACCGTTACACCATCCGATAGGGAATCAAAAGGGCTACAAAAAAGGTGTCTTGACATTTTTCGTTAAAATGTACGGTTTTAGAGTAATTTAGGTTTGTAATTTTCAAACAGCCGCCATTTTGAAACGCATGATTGGATTTAATCGTTTATTTTTCTTGAGGTATATCATTGTCAGGTTAAACTTCATACCAAGTTTGAACTCAATCAGTCAAACCGTTCTCTAGATATGAATTATTTTGTACAAAAAACAAAATGGTGGATATCTGGAAAACGAAGCGTTTTCGGACCTATGTTTATAGGAACTTTTTTCATTATTTTCACCAGTAGAACACGTCCTGCAATTCTTTCCGTTTCTTCCTGATACACCCTGTATATATATATATATAGATATGACTATGTGTATAATACCTAATCCTACTTTACTAATCCTAACAACACTCCCTCCAGAAAAAATGTCGTCCCTGACGTTTGCTAAAGCCGGGGAAAATCCCTGGTAGTGTCCTCATCGCTACTACTCTATTCAATATATGTGTTCTTATCTCTAAGTAAATGGTAATTAAAGTTAGCACAGCTGTCCAAGCTCCAAACACTAAATGTTCTAACTAAATCGTGTCCATCATGTCTGACCATGCCTTTGGAAGGGTGACAGGACAAAAGTATTTGCCTCAGTGTAATTATTGTAGACAAACAATGCTGGGGTAGATATGGTAAAGTTGTTCTCAAGGATGTGGGATAAGTTCACGAACTTGGGTGGTCGTACCTGAGAAGTAAAGGGCTTCAATTCCAAGGATGTAAGTGTGCACCGTGAATCTCATGGTCATCCTCCTGTCGCACGGAAACTGCTCGTTGATCAGAATGTCCTGTCCCTCTCTCAGAGAACAATGACAGGGTATGGACATCTCTACTGTACCTGGGATCCCTTGGGACGAGGTGAAACTATGGATCTCGTGGTCGCATAATGAATGTGTGCGGTATGTTGGATGGATTACGGTATACAAGTCTGGTCTGATCTCTGTGATCATGGGTTGGCTCTTGCCCGGAGTGCCGCGTACAACTCCGTGCTAAACTGTTCAAGTCTCCTCACTTGAGAAGCTGCTCGCCGCACCCCCTCAGGTAGCGACCCTGATATCCGCTGCCATGGTAGGAAACACATCCCCGTGCTCCGTTGTTGCAATGATCGTCCTCTCTGGTGACAGCAAGCATGTAAGGTTGTTCCAGCTCAATGGTATTGTCCATGCCGATGTCCTGTTGTGTATGGGCACCCTGATCGTGGAGTCTATAGACTTTGGGGTTATGATACAGGATGTGACGGGTAAGTGCAAGTGGTAACTGCACGAGGTATGGACAAAGGCTGTTGTTGTTTTCCCAGACACTAACAATGTCTTTTAGAAATAAATTTAATCTTATCTCAACAAAATCTGCACATTTCTCAAAGAATAGCTTTTCAATCTGTTTTTTATTTGCAGGAGCTTTACGTTAACCCAATGGGCTGGGTGAATACCACAGTATACGATTTTAAAAACCAACTCAAAACCGGTGCTATGACCTTGTACATGTGGACGTTTGCCGAGGAGACGCAAACGGACGATCTCTTACATCCTCTGGGCACGGTCGTCTCCAATCCTAATGTAGAACATTCGACTGCTCTCACGATAACATTCCATAAGTAAGTTACTTGATGTGTTAACCCCGTGTGTTGAACTGTCCTCCAGGGGTAATTTACTGACATACCTTACATCTCTGAGATGGGCAATGTTTGTCATTGTAAATTGAATATAGGTATTACTAGAATAAAGTTACTAGCTGCCCGATCCGGCTTTGCACGGATAGACAAATCAAAGTTAAATGTATATTAACAACAAAAATATATCAATAAATATATAACACTATGTATTTCTTATGAGGATTTGTAGTGACTTTGACCCCTCCAAAGCCCCCTAAAGATTAAAATTTTTTTTTAACTTTTTTAGCGAGCACCTAGGGCCCTAGAGGAAGCTACATAAAAAATGTCATTCCAATCCGTTCGGTGGTTTTTGAGATTTCATAATGAGTGAGTGGTATTTGGATTATATTTATACTAGTGGACCCAGCAATGCTTCGCTATTGCTTGATTTAATTTAAATGGTAGTTATTCCATTTCATTACATTGACTTAAGTAATCGAACTGCAAAATGGTTTGTATGCCACTTAAGATTATACTACACAAATTTATATTTATAGTTTGTAAACCTTTATAGATAATACAGTAAACCTTTTGTTTGCTTTTACCCAATCTAAAAAAACTGATAGTTGTGAAGAATTGTAAGAAACCTGATTCTAAATTAGCAAAATTGGTTGTAAATAAACGTGTTTTGGTTCATTGTAGGCCTAACCTAAAATTATGTTCAGTTTTTTATCCAACTCAGCTGTTTTATATAATATTATTAATGACCAATGTTTGAATTGATTTTAAATATAGTAAGCATTTTTAGTTGATTTTTGTTTTTGTTTGCTTTAAGTTGGTCAATCTAACCTAAAAAAGCTGTTGGTTTTGAAGAATAATAAAGTGGTATAAATGCTGATTAAAGTTGTTATGGTGATGAATGAATGTAAACAAACATGTGTTACTAAGCATTAGTTTTCCCAAATTTGGAAATTTTCCGGGAAACTTTTCAAATTTTTCTTTTCATAAAAACCTAGTTAGAACTATTACGAACATTTTAAAACAAAAAATAGCCAGATTGGACCAGCCGTTCTCAAGTGTTGTGCTTACCAACGAACAGCATTTCATTTTTATTACATAGATTATACATATGAATCAACTGTTGTATCTGTTATTTTATTGGTTGCTACGGTAATGAATGTAAATACATTCAAATAACATGGCTGTGTTAGTTCATCAGTATAGGCCTAACCTAAAATTATTTTGGGTTTTTAATTTTATTTATTTATTTTTTCTATATTTTAATAGATATTCTGCTATTCGGGGCGGAGACAAATCCAACAAATCAAAGATTATAAAAATTGGTTCAGCCGTTCTTGAGTTATAAGTGGTGTAACAAACCCGACTTTGTTTTATAAGTATAGATAAGCAGAAACGTGTCCTACAGAGGGTGAAAAAGTCATCTTTGGTCTTTGCTGTCACCCATGTGTAAGTGTATATAAATAGCTTTGTTGAGAAATAGCGGAGCCAATCAAAAATTAATTGAAGTTGTCGCACTCTTCAATAAGTATCGGTTGAAACCATGCAAATTGCTTTCCATTAAATGGATTGTTTTGAACTGTTTTTCAAAATTTTCGTTTATGCCTCGCAAAAAACTTTCATTCTGTACGATATCTTTCTGCAAGTCTCATTTTCGTTCTGCGACGATGTCGTGCGGTCGCTTGATGTTCTGGTTTGACGTCTACAATTATTTATCGAGCTTCGCCGATCATGCCAGCTTAACTCAGACCTACTTACCAGTTTACAAACTGATATTATAAACAAATATTTCAGTTTTCATTAAATGTGTAGGTTTCATTCAAGAGACAGAACTGAAGACTAAAGTCTGAGAAACGTGAATGATCTACCTACAACAAAAAAAACACCTATAAAAAAACCTTTCTTGTATTAAATTTAGTACGCTACAAATTACTGAGCTGATTTTGCTGAAAGATCAATAATTTGCGAGATATTTCTAGAAAATAGTTTTTCATCGACTGTAAACAAATTTGCTGACGTATCAATTTAGACTTTAGAGAGATTTTTAAAACGGTCTGTTCAAAGATTCTGCTAGGGGGCAATATTGGTTATCAGTCTGTGTATTTCTATTCCTGACTTGTTTATTTCTATTGCAGATATCACGCGGAACACACGATCATGTATCCTTCGATAGAAAAAATCCTAGAGTTCGCAGCAGTTAACGGTGATAAAGACCTAAGGGACGAAGCTGGAGGCAGGCCGCAGCCTTCTAGATCTGTTTTGGAACATATTAGGCAAGTATCAATAATATTTCTGATCGAGAGTTTGTATTATCTGTTTTTGGAAAAGTAGAAATTGTTTACAGAAATTATTTAAATACAGGTAGATGATGAAGATGAGGGCAACTTTATAAATTGGTACACACGAACCCGAATCTAAAAAAGCAAACCATTTCAACGCCAGACAAATAGTATAGAAATTGCGAGAGAAAGAAATGCAGGTTAAATTGAGCCGTTTTCTACAAAAACATGCAACGTTTGGCAAGTCGATTGTTCAATAAATTACCTCAAAATATTAAGTGCTTGAAGAGCCCAATACAATTTCTTATGTGTACAAGATATTTTTTGCTAGTATGCAGAGGGATTGAAGAATTATTCTACATATAGCAGTAATATTGATTTTCTACTCGCAAGTGGTTTAACCCTACACCTGCCTTGGTTATAGCTCAAATTGGCGAGCCAGTTTCTAGTGTTTTGCAAGCATATTTTAAAAAATTCGCCAAAAAATAGTAATTCTATCCCAATCCAAAAGTGTTCTATACCTTTTTTGTAGAAAAAGGTTCAAAGAATTCATATATGCAATTAAAAAATTTATTTATGTAAATTGTAAAAATTATTAGATCAAGAAACAAAACATGTTCGATAACGAAAGGAAAAAGTTAAACTTTAGGCCTACATAACAAGTAGTAAACATTTTTTGTTTTTTTTTTCGTAAGTGTAAAAATGTTTTGGAATTTAGTTCTAAATAGAACTGTATAAAAACATTTATCAATTTCAAATTTCTTATTTTGAAAAAACCAGTTTTTATGTTCCAAATACACGACTGGAAACAAACTAGGCCTAGTTTGAAACATAATTTACGAATATATGCTTTGCCCAAAAATGAAATATTATTATAACAAAGTGTAGAGGATACATCAAAGAAAAGAACTGTATACTTGTCTTTCCTTAGTTCACAAAAGTGTTTGAGTTATCTTTATTTGACTAACATAATGACATCAATGTAATGAAACGTCGCCGGTCGATATTACTACAGGCAGGAAGGGACATTTGAATTACGTGGGAGCGACAAGCGAAGGACGGTCTCACCAGAATGCCCTAATTATGTACTTTCCACTGCTGTCTAGACAAACAAAAACCTGGTTATTTCTAGTTTACTTCCCACCGTTAGAAAGATTCTCTACAAAATGGTGAAAAAAAATCTGTCAAAACATATGACAGTCCCTACGCAATATCGGTTGACAAATGGGCTGTTTCATTGGTTGAAAACTGTCCGATCGCAAGGGTTTACAGAAATCTTCGTCATAAATCGTGTAAAATAGTGACATCTGATTGGAAGGCTTTATTAGAAAGATAAAATCTTGACAAATCCAATATTATCTTTATAATCTCGATAGAAATACTTCTGTAGGTGGTCTTACCCGTTGAAGAAGTGGGAAATAACAGTACAATTGTATGCAAATTCACGCGTGTATAACCAGATCTGCATATTTTAAAATGATTATTACATATGTAAATGTACGTTTTACGAAAAAGTTTTAAATACAAAAATTCAAGTTTAATTGATTTTCTTTCCAACGGTGCCCGGTTTATTACGATTGGATGATTTTGAGTATATTAATTAACCGAATATGCAAATTTACGCGTTTGTTCGAAATTGTTGCATCTTGTGCCTGAGAGAACGTCAATTTGTGCATTCTGCCACGGGGAGGGTTAAAGATGGCCCCAAAACGACCAGCAGGGGTTTATGATTCTACTAGATGCAGCTTATCTAGGGCTTTGGGCTCTTTACCATCGAATTTTTCAGGCGGAGGTCGATGCGGTTGAACTCTCCACCAGCTAGGATTGATATCCTTTCTGATAGCCAAGCCGCCTTAAAGGTGCTGGAATCATTCACCTTTGAATCAAAGCTAGTTTGGGACTGTTTTAAAGCAGTGAATGACATGGCTAGACTTAATGAAGTTACTCTTAAACGGGAGCCTGGCCATGTAGGCATCAAGGGTAATGAGGTGGCGGATTGCCTTGCTAGAGTTGGGGCTGAAAACCCCTTCATTGGCCCAAATCCTTTCTATGGTAGTTCAAGGGTCACCTGAGAAATGTTGTTGAAATCTAAACAGAGACAAGTTGGTCCACACTTCGGAACGATGCTCCTGGGCTTAGGCAGGCTAAAATGTTCATCTGCCTGTCTAAGTCGAAAGCTCAAAAGCTTCAGTTGTTGGGCAGAAACAGTCCTATACAGATTTTAGGAGTACTTACTTGTCCAGAGTCCATACTCGTCCTGGAAAACCTGGAATTTCATCTGTTGTCCTGGAGAACCTGG
>JAGFPH010006611.1:62129-76624 GCA_018207615.1 Philaenus spumarius
CAATGCTCTTTATATTGAAAATTCTCCTAATACGGGGGTTGGCGTGCAATGCACTGTGCGTCGGCTACTTGTCATAGTGTTCAGTGTCATGTGTGTCCTTAGCAGTGAACGTGTTAAAAGGGCTACGGCCTTGCTTGTTACTATTCGTACAGAATAGCTAGTAAGAAGCGATCAGCTAGCTACATTCATTCATTAGTAAATTTTATAGGAAAGATGTGCTATTACAGGGACTATTATGTAGAGACCTAAAGTCGAGAGTTGTCAAAAAGCACCGATCATGTTCCCAGAACACATTTTGTGTGTCATTAAAAGTGATATATGTTCACACTATAACAGCCGTATTTCACCTGTGATTTGGTCCAAATTTGATACACACTTTGGTTTTCTAAGCCGCTCAGACGAGTTCGTTAGAAAAAAAAATCCAAAAACCGGAAATAACAATTTTTTGAGATTTTCCCCTACAATAAAACTTTTTGGGGGTTTACTAAAAATATAAATATAGAACATTATTCTGCACATTTTGTTTCTTTACAAGACGTTATAGCCCATCTTTTTCCCCGAAAAACGTTGAAAACATAAAATACCATAAAAGTACCCGGTTCAAAATCGACATGCGGGTTTTACCGTGCCTGATCGCGAAGCTATTTTGTCTGCTGCGAGCGAAGCAAGCAGTCCGCACTCCGAGGCCGCAGGGTAGAAGTGCAAACTTAATTTTGTAAATTCGCTCAACTCGCATCGGCAGTTTTTAGCTGCTTGATCGAATTATTTGTATGTGTTTTTGTTGTAGGATGGAGAAGTGCCGGGTGATGGACAGTAAAATGAGGCCGCTGTGGATTGTTTTTGAAAACGACGATGCGTACGGTGATGACATATACATAATATTTAAAAACGGGGATGATCTGCGACAAGACATGTTGACACTGCAGATGATAAGGATCATGGACAGGTTGTGGAAGAACGAAGGTTTGGATCTCAGGTAAGAGACACACTCTCTCTCTCTCTCTCTCTCTCTCTCTCTCTCTCCCTCCCTCTCTCTCGTACTCTAGCAAAGTATACACTACTCACACTCCTAGTTAACAATTATAAAACAAACCTTTAGAACCAAATACTTCATCCAGATATTGTTAAGGGATCTATAAAGACTAGTGGACCCGGCAATGCTTCGCTATTGCTATTGCTTGATTTACCTAACCTAAAATTATATTCAGTTTTTGATCCAAATCAGTTGATCAAAATCAGCTGTTGATCAAAATCAGCTGTTTTAAGCTTTTCATACGAACAGCTGTTTTTTGTGCCCCTGATAAAATCAAAAGAAATCTTTCTTCTTCTTCCTTAAGATTGACCTTCCATAAGATTAACATTGAAACTTTGAGGGCCACTGGGGCGTATCCCTGAGGACGGATGTAAATTATAATGGGATTCTGCTCATCTACAGGACACTACCTTTCTAACGGTATGCGCGAATTTCTCCTACGATGCACACAAGCTGAGAAAAAAGGACGACAAGTTTTGTGCTTGCCTATTAATATATAGATTACCAAAGAAATTTGGCAACATCCAAAATTGCAATTTATGATAAGGTTTCTGGATTGTAGTAAATGGTCATTTTTATGTTTTTCAGACCTAAAATAATTGATATCTCGTAAGCAATAAATTTTAGATAAAAACTGCAAGATACCTTTTAATGGCCCAAACTACCTAAAACAAATTTTTACGTGGAGAAAAAATCAAATTTTACAATTTGTATGAAAACAAATGTTATTCAGAGTCTCGATATTTCGGTTGAATGGGACCGAGAGTACCTCGGATTGTGAAAAACTCAAATCACACGGAATATGTAGAGTTCAAAATAAAACTAGCGCTTAAAGTTCTCGTATAACCGCAAAAATGGAAGTTTTATTAAATGTAAATTTATTTTTTTAAAGAAATCATAAATAGTTTTTTGTTAACTCCACTGCAACGTTTACGAACAATGTCACGCCAACGACAGAGTAATAAGGTATCGGCTGCAGTAGATTCGGGTTGTTCGACGTAGCGTCGAGCTGCATCCAAATCAGCGACTAAACAATTGTCGCACACAATACAGTAGTGGGACTGATTTATTTTTAGACATCCAAGGATTGGTGTCGAGTGACCTTGTAAGAGAGGTGTGGGGAATACGGCAATGGCGGGAAAAGTTTGTTACTATGGTATTTTTGTATATTGAATGCGTTATTTGTGGCTCGAATTACATGGAACCTCAGATTATCGCGACTCTACTGTAACGATTTTTGACTACCGTTACTGCCTGGCAACATGCGTACATGTTATAAGGGAATCGTATGAGAAACAATTTTCTAGCACGGGCGAAGCTAGGCTCTGGACTATTATGCCTTTGCCTTGTCTGTATACGTACTGTAATTTAAATCATGTCAGACAAAATATATTAAAATTTAACCTTTTTCGCTCAGTCCAACATCGTTAATTTGCCGTTGCGCTCCACTGTCGGACTCATTCCGACAAACGCTAAAATATGATTTCTGTGTTCTAAACAAGTGTAGAATCCTATTTTTTTCGGTCTAATGAGATTTCAATGTTGTTAAAACAGCTGTTTAGAAACCAGTGACAGATTATATTGGCTGTGGATTGTATTTTATATCTCTCTGAAGTTGAGCAGCTGTTTGCCCATCATGATCGAGAAATACGAGTAGCATCGTCTGTTATCTTGCGTCGTGTAACTTTTGTTTACGCTTTTTCAAATGGTATTTATTTTTATTGTACGATATAATTTTCCAGTTTTGTAAAGCTCTTTTGTGTAAATTTTGTTTATGTAAATAATGTAATATTCTTGTTTTTGTTTTATTTTGTGTTGAGAAGTGGCAACTTTTTAAATTATATGTACCATTATTTCACAAAAATGTTATTGTTAATATACATTTTTAAATAAATATAAATACTATTGACATATTATTTGAACGGAAATATTTACTGTAAAAAGTATTTCCCAAGCTCTAATCATTTTCATTATTACTTTTAAATTCATTAAAAAAAAAACATATTTCTTTTACTTATTTGACCTAATATATTCAAAATAGGCCTACTCAATAAAAAAATGTTAAACTTCAAGACTATTTTTTTAATTATTTATTATAGTCACATTCAGTGTAATAAAATATTTTAAAAGTTCTAAACTTTATTATTATTATTTTTAATTTCATTGATCAATTGATTTTTCTAACCTATTATATTCAAAATAGGCCTACTCAATAAAACATTTTTTATTTAATCTTTCAACAATTTTTTCCTTAATCTCTGGTTTATTCCGAACAAAATGATGTATAATAAGTTATGTTTACCATTTATAGTAATGTTTTGGCGAATTTACAAAAATAATTCTTCAAAAAGTAATATTTTAATTGGATCTGGTGGAGCAGCCAAGTGTCAAATAAATAGAGTGCAAAAGGTTAATAACCACTATATGAAACATGGTTACAATACTAGAAATAAATGTGATATTTTAGCTCCTTGCATTACACTAGTTAAAACACTTAAAATTATTATTTACAGCAGTTGTGACAGGTACCCCTCAACTCATAAATAATTATAAGTAATAAGTAAAGATATTAAATATTAAAGGGTCCACTATCAGCGGACATAGTATAGGCTGGCTAAAGGTACATTGCTGAGAAGACAATTCCTAGTTAACTAAGGGAGGGGGACGCTAGAGAAACGCATCCGGCCGGAGATGCATCAGTTAGTCTGGAAGTGAACGCGTCCGCGATTAGACTCAATATTAATGGGGGAATAATCTTGCTTTGGCCTCATGGCATAATGTTAGTTTTAGGATAGGAACCAACAGAGAGTCGTTGTAATTAATGATTGAATAAACGCTTTAAATCGACCATGGTTTTACCGCTTCTTTAACGAACCTTCTCGCCATCCACCATCCTGACAACGCCCGTACGTCCGCACGAGGACAGAAAGGTACAGCCCGACCAGGGAAAACGCCGCTTCAGGATTCGGACACAGGAGAGCCGAACCCAGCGAGGCGGGGCCCGTTACACAGTACACTTTATTCAATAAACTACGTGTATGCAAGAACTTTGTCAAAAAAACTTTCAAAACTGTAATTAAAAAATGGGTGTACAAAAAATGCTTTCTATACGTACAGTAATACGTGAATTGTAATTTAATTGATATAAACCTGTAATGTGAAACGATGTTATGTACCTATCTATGTTCCAATATGACTGTTGGCTATTTCTTACAGTAATCTAAAGCTATTATTATTTCAGGATGAACCCATATGGCTGCATCTCAACGGACAACAGAGTGGGCCTAATAGAAGTAGTTCTTAATGCAGAGACTATTGCCAACATACAGAAAGAAAAAGGCATGTTCTCAGCAACTTCTGCATTTAGAAAAGGATCCTTACTAGGTAACTATGGTGTTTGGTTGAATACAGCTATATTGATATACGTAGTTGGTTAATAATAATAATAATAATCTTTATTTTTGAGGCAAAGTTAGGATCATTGGATCCTCTTTTCCACTTAACCTTGAATTCCACTTAACACAACAATTCATACTTCAAACCAAAATGAATAAACAGATAAAATAACAATCACTTGTAAATTTAATGTACAAAACTGATAAAACTAAAAATATTCACATTTATCTTCTAAGTAAAACAAAACTAAAATTACACTATACAAAAAGGAAACCAATAAACAGTTGAACTTTGTTTTAAGCGTGTTGTGTATTATGACGAAACGTTCTGTGCAGACGAAACGGCCGTAGCTAAGAAACATTCTAAAGATTATTTTAAATAAACCAATTAAGGTAAATACAATAATTTGTCCACGCCACTCACTTTATAACACATTGAAAGTCTTTAAAAGAATAGTCTATTTTGTTTACATTTATTTTAGTTTATCTCGGGGGTAGACACTCGGCTGGTACTGAATATACCCCCTTTTTATTATAAGCATTTAGATAATTTTTAGTATGGTTCATAAAATATTGGAACAGTTAATTTGATATTTGGTTGATGAAAGGATTTAAAAAAAGTTTTACTTTGCACTATTTGAGTTCTACTGTTCATTGAAGGTTTGAATTGTTTATATTTCAGTTAATTGATACAGAGTATACCAGTCTCTATTGAAATTTTGTCGCTGCTCTAACTTTTTATATTGTTAAATGTGTTAAAATACACCTTCACTCTGCAATGGCTTCTCTTCGAATATGTTTTGAAAAGGATGCCGGTTTTTATGTCTCATGGCGATCTATTAAATTTATGTCTCATTTATGTCTCGATTTATGTCTCATGGCGATCAAAAACGGGGTCCACATCCCTCCGTGTAGATATCTTGCATAAATTTGTTTTTTCTATTGGTTATTGGCGGACGAATATCTGATTACGTCATTGGAGTAGGCTTCGCTTATTGTACTTGCAGTTACCTTTTCACTTGGTGTAACAAATTATTATCGTATTTGTTTTACAAGTTTTTATAATTATTATTGCATAATAAATACGTTCTGATCCTACTGTTCTAATTCATATTAAAAATATTTTTTATCATAAAGGATTTTTACACAACAGAATTAACTGACTTTGATCGGCGTTCATTTAAAGCCTTACAGTTCTTATAACTAGTGGTTCCTTTATCTTAATATTTGTAAACTGATTTACATCGGGTTCTCTATGTATACTTAATAATAGAAACTAAATTTTATAATTATTCAGTGTCTACAGTTTGATTTGCATACGCCAATCGTTTATATTTAAATGTATTTTGTTTTTATAATCAGCTGTTCCAGCTAGTAAATTTTACTTCGGTTTACTGCGATTGCTTTCGGTATATACGATGTTTACAAATGGAATTTCGGATTACTTCTATTGATGCCGTGTTACCAATAACATGTGAGAGTTCGTAAATTTGTTTGGGATTGATAATAAATGTGTGAATGTAATGTGGTGCTTTTGTTTTTGAAATAATATTTCATTTTGTATTACATTGGCTGATTTGGCTGAAGGTTATCTTTCGTCAGGTTATAAATGTTTCTACAGTGACTTGGTTCTAAATTACATATATAATTATAAATATACATTACTAGCTGACCCGTACGGCGTTGCCCGTGTGGTGGTTGGTATTTTCAGTCTTTTTAACATAATTGTATTCTTTTTAAGTGTTCAGTCAGTGAGTGGTATTTAGCTTTTATATATATAGATCTTAAATAATAAAAGCACTATTGTCATAATAATAAAAGGTCTGAAATTATGATTTTAGTAACTTTATATACCCCAAACCCCTCCTAAAATTTCGAAATTTTTCATACCCTTTTTTAGTGAGCAAATATGGCCCTAGAGGAAGCTACATACCAAATTTCATTCCAATCCGTTTGGTAGTTTTGAAGAAATCGTGATTTAATAACTTTGATCCCCCCAAACCCCCATAAAATTTCGAATTTTTTTAAACCCTTTCTTAGCGAGCGCCTATGGCCCTAGAGGAAGCTACATACCAAATTTCATTCCAATCTGTTCGGTAATTTTTTAGAAATCGTGATTTAGTAATTTTACCCCCCAAACCCCACTAAAATTTCCAATTTTGTAAAACCCTTTTTTAGTGAACACATTTATGGCCCTAGAGGAAGCTACATACCAAATTTAATTTCAATCTGTTCGGTAGTTTTTGAGAAATCGTGATGAGTGAGTGAGTGGTATTTCGCTTTTATACATATAGATTAGCATTGAATTTAATATCTAGGTACAGAATTATCATTGTGTCTTGTTTAAATTTTTGAACTTTCTATAAATATTTACATTTTTGCTATATTGTAGGCTACGCTATTTTAAAAGGTCGGTTTCAAAAGGTTATGTATTCTTCGCATGGGATTGATAGTCTATTTTCATATCATTATACTGGATTTGGGATTTCGTACTATTATAGAATGTTACATAGCTACGGCTGTTTCGTCTGCACAGAGACATCATCGGGCTTCGCGCTTGTCATGAACATAAAACTCCACACAATAAATACACGAACATATAAACATAATACAGATTTTAAAATCATAAAGGTCACCAAGTTCACTACATGAGTCATTATAAATATAGGTTTTGGGACCGTATACATCCTTGTCATCTTGTTCTGATTCAGTTAACCCAACAATTTGTCTTGCTCAGAGAGTTAAGCGTGTTGTGTGTTTATTGTGTTCATGACAAGCGCGAAGCCTGATGATGTCTCTGTGCAGGCGAAACGGCCGTAGCTAAGCAACCTTCTAATAAGGATTATTGTAAACAGACCAATTAAGATAAATACAATAAATATATTTAGAACTAGGGTCTCAGCCCATGGACGCTTAGAATCCCAACCCCGCCTCGGCCTGCGGCCTCAGATGGCTGCTTCGCTTCGCTCGCAGTTGGAAAATTTGCTAAAGGATCTCGTTAATCTTTGGCTTGTTTGTACATGGGTGACCAAGCATAAATCAGCTGTTTTATTTGGCAACTGACTCAAACTCATTAAACATTATCTCCATAAGATTAACATGGGAAATTTGAAGGATTGTGTGTCGGAGCTCCTTCTTGGGTGAATAGCAGCTAAACGGATGATTAGATTTTATATCTGACGGAAAATTGTTTGAAATTTAATTTTCTACAACTTTTGTATTTAACATTTTTTGCTTTCTCTTACCGTATTTTTACAAAATCGCTCGTATTGGAAAATTAAAAAAAATTAAACTTTTCCCGCCCGAAAATTGAAATGTTAACTTCTGGAAATTTGTCTATAGGTTTCTCGTCGAGAGCTTTAATTCAAGTATGAGGTCGAGGGGGTACGATTACGGGAAGTGCCTCATAGTTTATGTCAGTGAATGAACCAGTGAACCTTCCTAGCTTTATATAAGTAGATATTAATCCAGAGACTTGAAATATAAAAAATAAATGATAAATATTAGTTTATGTATAATCCTAATGAAATAGGAGAAATTTTTTAAAAGTCAAGTGATGAATGTGAAAGTGAATGTTCTAGTGTTATTTGGACTGAAAATAAATTCCATTCATCAACCATGGTGTATTTCCCTGTGCTTCGGTATTTATCTCTCTGAAATAAATTTTTAGAATGGACTGTAATAAAAACGTTTTTGGCTTGTAGTTCTTAGTGAATTCAAAAATAATGTGATAAAGTTTTTTTTTAATGTTTATGATAAAAGTTGGGTTTTTTTTTAAATATGACTACAAAAGAAAAAAATTAATTAAAAGAAAAATTAAACAAATTTTAGTTAATAAAAACAATATTTATTCCTAGAGGTTGTGAAGAAATAAATCATACAGAAAATTACTGTGCAAAGTAGATTGACTTAAAGATCAATAAAATAACCTAGCCTGACCATGAATTGAGATTTGCAGTGTGTTAGCCCCAAAAAGGTTAACAGATTAATTTTCTACTATGAAGCCAGCCTTGGGGGCCAAAGGCTTTTGGTTTTACTTATGTTGCTAGCCAACAAATATTAATTAATATTTGTAAGTTGTTGCAAGGCCATAGCTAGGAAAACTTTTCGGTCGGGGGATCAGGTCAGTACCGGGGATTTGATTTTAAACCCTTTTAACACGTTCACTGCTAAAGGACGCGGCACATGTGAGCTTGACACTGAACACTATGAGAAGCGGCCGACGCACAATGCATTGCACGCCAACCCCCATATTTTGAATATTTTCAATACACAATGCATTGCGTGTTTTGTTAGAGTAACGTATTTTTGTTGAACCTTCATAGTTTTCTTATTTTAGATAAGATCAAGCTCGCAAGATGTAACCTACTGCATCCATGTGTATTGTACGTTGTAGTTTAATCAAGTAAATCTAAATATCAGTATGCATGCAATGCACAATGATGTAAAATATGTTGCTGGATCCTCTGTTGTGTTGTCTATTTTATAATTTAATTTGCACTTTTTTTAAACCTAGTATTAATTTTTACTACTAAAGTTCGGGGGGGAAGGGGGGAGCAGGTTTTGAAAGTATTATTTATTTATTCTTATTAATATAATCACATACATTAGAAATTTTTGCAATCTGCCAGGCATTAAATAGTGGTTGACAATTTTATTCTTCCAGCTTGGTTGAAAGACTACAACACCTCCGAAACAAGTCTGAATAAAGCAATTGAAGAGTTTACGTACTCGTGTGCTGGTTACTGTGTCGCTACGTACGTGTTGGGTGTCGCAGACAGACATTCAGACAACATCATGGTGAAGCGTACAGGCCAGGTAAGTTCTATTACATTCTACAGTGATAACTAATTATTATTTTCTATATGTAGGATCTTCATCAAGCCCACATTGTGAAGCTAATTATAAGAAGTTATTAATCTTTAAAGAAAATTAGTAGTGATTTCATTAGCCTTAAGCTACACCTACAGTGTATCTGTATTTCTCCCGATCCGATCCGTTATCTCCCAACTGTCGGACGAAAAACAAACATAAACATCTTAGTGCAGGTGCCTACAGTGGTTCCGTACTCCCGATCCGATAGCACTTGATGACGCCCGATTCGACTGCCGTTCAAACAAGTTTGTTTCCAAACCGATATCGGGTCCTGACGCTTCGTCAAAATGAGTGCGTTGTTAATTTTTTAACCCTCAAAGAGCTGACTATAATACTCTTCAGTGCTAGGCGTTTTTAAGGCGGTGTGCATGTAAATTTTTAAAAATTGGTACAAAATTATTACTAAAAGTAAAAATAGAGTTATTACATATCATTATAATCAGAAAAGAATCGGTTTTGTATTTAATCCTAATATAATTGTCTTAATTTTAATCCTAGATTCAAACAATTGTTTGTTTCGCACAATTTAAAAATAAAAAATTTATTTTTCAGATATTCACCCACTGAAAATAATTTCAAAATCTGACTGTATAAATTCCAAGATATACAAAAGTTGCACAATTTCATGTTGAATAAAAAAATGTAAAACTGTTACATTCTACTCGTCCAAACAAATTATTGTGGTTCGTTACAAGAAGCAAAAAAAACATCTAGCGTCTAACACAGATGCAGATGTGTGCACTAAAACAGCTGACTTTACAATGCTACCAAAATTACATTTTTTATAGAATTGATTTTAAACTTTATACTATACTGTAGCAATCGATTTCTGACAAAACCATAAAAGAAACTCAGATTGAATGAAAATTGACGACTTGAGACCCGTTTTAAAAAACTTCTGTAGAAAAGTCGCAAATGCGACTTTAGCACTAGACTGATTTATAATGATCGCAATTGCAACTTTAGCTCTTGGAGGGTTAAACAAACAAAAATTTTGTTTTCGAGAAATTGTTATTAGGTGATTTATTTCTTCATATTAATAATATATACTTACTCTTGATATTAGGTACTGATTGATAATTACAATGAATTATATATCCATGTAACATCTCCAGCTTCCCAAAGTACAATAATAATATATAATAGGACCATAAGTCAATTTTAATTCAAGAGAGCATTTTTATTTTTGAATTTACATTGCAAATGTTTTTAGAAAGAGAGCTTAATAATTAGAAGCATTTTTAATGTATAGGACATAGACTAAAAGGGCAGACAAATTTTAAAGTCAATTTCAGTATTAATTTGAATAGATGTAAAAGGCGGACAGTTATTGAAATCAATTATTATATTCAATTTAAATGTGGAGTTTAAGAAAATAGACGGCGAAAGTATTCGAGTTTTGAGACGCAGTTAGACAAAGAAGCGTCTTAACGTCTAGATGAGATAAGAAGCAAACACCTGCAGACTAGTTCCAGGAAAAATGGTCTACATGATTTTTCCACATGCAAGATCCAGAAGGAATGCTTGGGTTAGCAACCAAACAAATCTGATGCAACATTAGAATCTATGTGTCGTGAGACGTTCCTGATTGGTGGAGAGAAAAGAGGCGCCAACTGAAGGTAGCGGTGGGAGAATAACGCTGGCATCACTTCTCATCAAGACGTCAAGTTATTAAGACGTATGTTTTACTCAGTGAGTAATTTTGTCTTGAAATGTGAATATTTACAAGACAGTGATGTATTGAAGAACTGGTTTAGATTTTTACCAAAGTTAATATCTTCGACAATGGTGTGTGTTGCAGTCGGTGAACTTTATAAAGTTTCGAAGTAAAGTGACTGAATAAATCGGACAATGAATTAGACTACAACAGAGTTGTGCGTGCGAGTGGGTTTTTCTTTTTTAAATATTATTAATTTCATGTCTGCCTTTTCGTAAGTATGTACAGTGCACTTAAAATCTTTTTCATTTATAAGTCACCTGCTCTCTTTGAAATTTTGTAGCCTATAACTTGTATTATATTTGTCTGTATTTAAATTGTTCTTTGCTATATATATGATATTAATAAATGTCAAAGGTCAATTCTAGATTGTATACTTTGTTTGGCCTAATCTAATCCTCTTCACAATTTTTCAATCAGGTCATAGAATTCATAACCCGAGATCAAAAAATTAAAGTAGAGTCTTGCAGTGACTACAATGAATCAAATTTATTTATTATATTTTTTCTGTAAGCAGAGAAACTTACATCCCTAATGAAATCAGAGACTACTATTTACATTGGAAAATAAATACTAATGGTTCTCTTGCCGTATTGTAACAGTTAATTTTTCTTCGGCATCGATACACTTCCGGAAGTTGGATTGACCACTTAATTCCTCCTTTATACATCCAAGAATGTAATCAAAACTTTCTATGCTCATTCGGTGGTATTCTTTGAATTTATCACTGTGATTTCATATACATTGGTCGGCGTGTAAAAAACTCCCCTCCAGACCTATCCACATTAAAATCATGCACCCAAGCCTTCCTTCTGCGTCTTTTCAGAAGGACGTTGTTTCCTAACAAAACCCAGCGTAAAAATTTGTCGTCGCTCGTAAATGCACCACGAGTTCACTAGATCGGATCAGTCCAGGTAGGCACTAATGTAGGCACTCAAGTCGTACGTCGTCGAGAGATATCGGGGTCGGATCGGATCAGGAGAAATACGGATCCAATGTAGGTGTAGCCTTAGGCTGGTGATCCTATATTATATTCAGTTCAGTGAATCTGGTACTGCTAAGCAATAATGTCCATCTGTCTCAGTTTATTATGTAAATTTTGAAATTTAACTAAATCAAACAGGCTTCTGAATTTACTTTGATATAATATTATTGTTTAATAATCTTTCATAAATATGAGTATAGAGCTTTCATAAATATGAGTATAGAGCTTTAATAACTACTATAGAGGTTAGAAATAAATGTTAGACGCAGGTGTACAATTGCACAATGTTTGGCAATTCATTTTATCTTTTCATTAAATATTACGTTATTAATCAATCGAATATCAATTATTTTAATCTTCAATTATTCACATCTAATAAAATTGTGTCTGTGACGGCGCCAACTGAGAAAAGCTGAACGTATAAAGCAGGGGTTTGAGCCATTAGATATCGCAAAGTGTGATTGGGGAAATTTTTAGTGGATAAAGTATTACGGCGAAACATTGTCTGCGCCTCTGGTGGAGGCTAGAGGACCATTCGGTACTGTTTGTGATACGAACAAAAGTAGAGTGTACTTGCATAAATTAGTATTTCCACAAACGTACGTTATGTGTGATTAATCCAGTTTCGTTGTGTGTGTTTAGTTGTTCCATATTGATTTCGGCCACATCCTCGGCCATTTCAAAGAAAAGTTTGGATTTCGCAGAGAAAGAGTGCCATTCGTCCTAACGCATGACTTTGTTCATGTAATCAACAAGGGACAGACGAAGAAAGAAGCTTTGGAGTTTCAAATATTTCAAAAACAGTGCGAGCAGGTAAGCCCGATTATTTTTTTAGATTATAGGAAACACTCGAAATGTTTTCCATGTTTCATTTAAAAAAATTTACTACAGTAGCAGGGTGAATACTGATCAAGAAATAAACACATTAGGTCGAGAAATTGGTTTTTAATAATTCCCTGGCGTACAATGGCCCAGTACACTACACTTTCTGCTGCACTGACTGAATAATGAATGACTGTAAGAAGTACACATTAATTATGGTAATAGTCAGTCATGGAATAACCATTTAAACATCCAACCTAACTTAACAGGTTGAATTCCAATCGACTACACAGGCAGTTGATTCCATAATTACGGAGGTTATCACAGTTTTTGCAGATAATGCTAGAACACGGGCAACTTTCTGTGATCTAACTAAAGCCTTCGATTGTATAGATCATGTTATATTATCTGATAAACTGCAATATTACGGTTTGACTAATAATCGTCTAAACAATTTCCAGTCATATTTGGAAGGTAGGAAACAGTTGGTTTATACTGAAAGTTAGTTTTCTTCTATCTTAAATGTTAAAGCTGGTGTTCCTTAGGGCTCTGTATTGAGCCCTATTCTGTTTTTAATTGCTGTTAATGACTTGCCAGAGAATTTTCAAACACACTGTAGCATGTACGCAGATGACACAATGTTTTTAACAATAAGCGATGATATCAATAAATTACAAACAATGGTGGATTGCACAGTAGCTAGTGCTTCTGAGTGGTTTAGGGTGAATGGGCTTCTTCTGAATGATGTTAACCCTCCCAGTGGCAAACTACCCAAAGTGACGTTCTCTCAGGCGCAAGATGCAGCTATTTCGACAATTAGCGAGAATTTGCATTTTCGATTAATTAATTCACTTAGAATCATCCAATCGCAATAAAACTGGCACCATTGGAAAGGAAATGAATTAAACTTTAATTTTTGTATTTACAACTTTTTCGTAAAACGTATCATCATTTTAATCATATTTTAATCATCGTTTTAAAATATGCACATCGGTCTACAGCTCTTTCCGTGCACGAATCTGCATACAATTGTACTGTTATTTCCCACTTCTTCAACGTTTAAGACCATCTACACTAATATTCCTTTGGCAATTATAACGATACCATTGGGTTCGTCAAGATTTTATCTTTCTGTTGGTGTCTTCCAATCAGATGTCACTATAAAACTAGTATTTTTTCCAAGAATTACTGTAAACCCTTACGATTGGACAGTTTTTCAACCAATGAAACAACCCATTTGTCAACCGATATTGGGAAGGCACTGCCTTAATGTTTTGACAGATTTCTTTACACCATGTTGTACAGCAAAGTGTGAAGTTTGTAACGGTGGGAAGTAATCCAGAAATAACCGGTTTTTGTCTTGTCTAGACGACAGTTGAAATGTATGTTCTAGTGAGAAACTCTAGGGCGTGGGTTCCCACGTTATTCAAGTGTCCCGCCCTATAGGCAGAGCTTTAGGGTAGCGGCTTTTCATTAGATTGATGTCATTTTGTTATTCAAATAAATATAACTCAAACTTTTGTGAACTAAGGGAAGACAAGTATACCATTCTTTTCTTTGATTTATCCTCTACACTTTGTTATAATAATATTTCATTTTTGGGCAAAGCATATATTAGTAAATGACGTTACAATCTAGGCCTAGGTTTGTTACCAGTCGTGTACTTGG
>JAGFPH010006612.1:3427-19259 GCA_018207615.1 Philaenus spumarius
TTTCTCTGAGCAGTTGCAAGCAGCCAACAGCAAAAACATTTCAAAACATTCCAATACTAAACAAATTTGATAATATTATAAATTTACTTTTTTGTGTACTTCAGCTCTCACAAGTCGGAAGAAACTGAAAATGGAAGTGTATTACATGGAAGACATAAACTAGAGGCAAACAAAACTAAGAAATAGTTGTTCAGCAAACAATTGTATCAACAAATATTTTCAGACATTAACTAGAAAGTAAACTTTGAACTATTAGTACATAATTGATAATTAATTTGCAACTATATATTTCATTCTAGTTTTAACGGTTAGTAAACATTTTGTTTTATTTCTTTTGTTTTTTCCTTCAATTAACATTTTATACAACCTAACCCCTATTTTTCCTTGGAAAATAGCCTCAAACAGAGACGACTTCCGAGAACCTAACACTTTCAGTGCCAACATCCGACTAGAAGGGCATTGCCGAAATGTGCCAAAAGAACCTAGGCAAGACCACAACCCCGTCGCTAAGATGTGAAAGAAACACCAACACCCCCTCCCCCCCATCGTTAAGATGTGCAAGAAAAGCAAAAGTCCAACTACAAGGATGAGTAATTAAAATGTACAAAAAGTAGTTAAATTACCAAAAACTTGTGGTAACTGTATATAGAAAGAGATCTTTCTATAAATTACTATTTAAAGGCCATTTATGTAAAGACAGTGTCAGAAAAATTTAAATATAAGTGGCTGTATGCATTGATAGTTTTAATCAATTGTCCTCTGTTGTTTACTTTTTTGTTTTTGTTTGTAAAACATGCAAGAGGGTACTTCAGCCGTAATATTGTAGTTTTTTTTTTCAGGCTTAACATTTTGGACCCAAATAACATAGGCGTAATGAAATTTCATCTAAAGTGCACATGCCTTCATCAAAGTGTTTGGTAGCACGAGCAAAAATCTAAATTTACAACGTTTTGCAAAACACGGCACAAAAACTTTATTTTTGAAGACAGATGTCTTCAAGACACGATGTCCCACAACTATGCAGTTCTTTGAATAAATAAACCATTTACTTACTTTGGTAGAATGTTTTACTGGAAAAATCTTTGCATCAAAAAGCAAAATTTTATGTAGGTAAACTTTTTAACTAAAAACGTTTTTGTGCGTGTTAGTGTGTTTTTTAAATAATTTAATGAGTATTCTTTTAAACAAATAAAATTTTTTTTAGTTTTATCGATAAATATTATAGCTATGATGGTTTTTGACGACAGTTTAAAAATTGCCCATTGTGGCCTGGCTTTTCATGATACATTTGGCGCTACACCTGGCTCTTCTGGCACGTTCAACAAGGAAAATGGTCGGCACTGAAAGGATAAAGGATTACTGTACTGAAAATACGCGAATTCACTTTTCACTAAATTCGTGGTTACTGTACTGAAACTATTTCAACCAATCAGTAGGCCTATAACTTACATGGTCTTCTTCACTATTCCTGGATGAGGACTTGGAAGAATCCTCACCGGCCACGCCACCGACAACTACAAATAAAACAGTGACATACACACCAACCACATTTAAATTTAATAACATTATAATTATTAATCAATTTGTTTTAGACCATCTTGCTAAGAATAAATCCAATGCAGTGAGGAGTTGTCATGAGCTGTGGACACAGAGATAAGTATCTAATCTGAAATGAAATCAAACGGACGAACGGGTTACATAAAACATGGAGAGGATTTTAACTACTTTCAGATTAAATAATAGTCTATTATGTATTGGATAAGAATTACAAGTATGACAATTGAAGCCGGTGCGAGAGTGGAATAAATGTATTTAATGGAAAAATAATTTAGTGATTAATTAAACATTGAGATATTTTGTTTGTGTTTTTAAACTTAGGCCTATACGTGTTTAGCAGATAGATTCTTTGTTAGCTTTTATACAGGTTGATCCGTTGATGAAACTAAGGACAGAGTTCATATGAACATAGGTCTGGAATGCTTCTTTTACCAGCTATCCGCCATTTTGGTTCTTTTTTACTAAATAATTTGTACCTCTAAAACTGCTTAACTGATTCAGTTGAAATTTTTCACGTTGGTCATCAATGTAAAGACCTAGATTGACAACAATAATCTAGTTTTTCCAATAATCCGTTTGAAAATGGCGGCAATTTAAACAGTTTTATATGAGAATAAATAAAAAAAACGTAAGTTTTTATAAAATACATCAAGAGTACATTTTAGTAACCCGTTTAAATTCGTATCAAATGGCATAGTTAACTGTCAAAACTATTGAACAAAGGATAAAAGTAAAACAGCATCCATTAGTTGTTAGGTTCAACATCCACAGAGGCGGATCCAGGGGAGACGAAAGGGGCGACCGCTCAGAACCCCGCGGTCAGAGGGGCCCCACACCAATGGAAAATTAATGTCTCGTACAATACAGACGAATGTATAGTTTATATTGAAGATTGCCCGCGAGTACAATTTGAGTATAATTTGAACCTTGGCATGTACAATAATTATAAATTATAGACGAATTTACATGGTAGAGCCTAACACATAACTGTCTGATCTCGGGGCCCCACTCTATACAAAAATTAAATAACTGAGTTATAAAATACGGATGAATTTTTAGTTGATATTTGAGATTGCTCGCTGGCCCCCGCGCCATATAAAATGAAATGAGTTAAAATTTCGACTAGCAAGAAATAGAGAAACAAATACTGTAAATTATTTCTAGCGTTCCAGCCTCCATCTTGTGCTCTGTTGGCAGACAATCAGATGAGTTACAATGACAACGAGTTCGTCCACCATGAACTAAACATAATAATTTCACTATGTCATAACCCTGGTCCATATTATTTAGGCATTCGGAAATAATACAAATATTTATACCATAATTTTACTAATTGTTATAAAATATTATATACAAATTTAATTTTTTACAAAAAATCGATATTAAAGTGCAAAATTGTTGGTTGAATACATGAGTTTTAAGAGTAAATTTATAATGCTTAATAGCATAAAATGATGCCATTTTGCCTAAACAGTTTTATTTTTATTTGTCGGAGGAGGGCTACCTTTCTACTATGGAACTTCCGTGCACCATAACCAAGAGAGCCCCAAAATATTATATCGCCCAGGGCCCCAAAATATAGTATCGCCCAGGGCCCTGTAAGTTCTATATCCACCATTGAACACGACAAATTAAGTTGGATGATGGATGATTTTTACTGTTACATTCGATAGGAAATTAAATAGGTTTAAAAAAATTACACCTTACATTTTTTTTATAAAAACTATGGTTTTTGAGTTATTCTCATTTAAAATGTTTAGAGTGCCGCCATTTTGAAACGGATTTTCGGAACAAGTTGATTATTTTTGGCAAACCAAGTCTTTACATTGATGAGTAGCCTGCACAATTTCAACTCAATCGGTTAAGCCGTTGTAGAGAAATTATGGTGGGCAGCTGGTAAAAGAAGTGTTTCCATGCCTGTATTTATAAGAACTTTTTTCATTAGTTTTAGAAGTGGAACAAGTCCTGGAAGTTTCTCTGCTTCTTTTAGGGACACCGTATATATGGTAATACATAATAATAATACTGTTACATGGCATGTTACACATAGCAGAAGCTAGTAGCATTGTCTTAAATACAAACAATTTTTATAAACTGAACCACTGGCGTAAGTTTAGCGAATTAAAAAAAATAAATTAAATATTTTAAGGCCTCAACCAACAATTTGGAAATTGGTCTACTCACGAAAGCGCTGAAATGCTGCCTGTGTGTACGAAATGAATTAGTAGAATTTGTTTGGAATAAATCTCCAGTTTTGACTCACTCGCAACGGAAAAATCCACATTGTGAGTTTGCATATCGACCTGGCAACCTCAGGTTATAGACTGCTTGCTTCGCTCGCATACTCAGAAGATGCCCTCATGGTAAAATTTCCCACATGAATTTGGGGGAACCAAGCAAACTGTAAGGTCGTATAAAAAAACAAAATGTGCAGAGTAATATCCAAAATTTATCTGTTTAGATAAAATAAACGTTTCATTCTAGAACGAAAACTCTCAAAAAATAGTTACTTCCGGTCAAAAAAGCTTGCTTTCGGTTGTTGGATTTTTTCAGCTAAGGAATCGTTTGAGCGACTAGACAGCCAATGTTAGTATCTAATTGGACTGAAAATACAGCTGATAGACTGCTGTACCAGTCTTAGATAACGACGAAAAATTAAAACGGAAGCTATACTGGACCACATAGACTGTACATGTTCAAAAGACTTACCTTGAAAACAAAACTCGCCAAACTGCAGAAATGTCTTAGCTGATCACTCACAAAACTGTTATGATATATTGAGGTCAACTAAATAAAGAAAAGCTAGATTAGATTTAGGTTTATTGACCAAAAATTAAAAAAATTTGACATGCCCTTAATAACAAAGTTTTAAAATTTATACGCCCTTAATTACAAAAAAAGAATTTAAAAAAAAGTTTAGCTTTACAATATTAATTTGTTGAATTTAAAAGATCCCTCCCCAAAAAATCAAAAAACTGAAAAACCCTCCCCATTAATAATAAATACAAATTTATACAAGTTTATTAATTATACAAATTACAAAAATTAAACATATAGTACCATGGATTTATTAATAAGTAACTTATATTTTGTTGGCCAACCTTAGTGCTAAATAAAATTAAATGAGTTTAATGATGTGGTGAGACGTCTCTCTATAAAAAAAGATATAATTTCTATTGAAAGTCCTTTGAGGACTGTAGTTCCAAAATTGCTATAGCACACCTCCCAATAATAAATAATTTACAAAAACATATATTATATATATCATAAATTTTTAACAAGATAACAAATATTACACAGCCTATTCAAAAAAGAGTTTGTGAGAATGTTCACTGCAGATTTTAGTACAACATTTTTATAGAGTTCATAGCTATGCTTTAAGGTACTTGGTAATTTTATGGTACCTATCTCAAAACACTAGGCACTGTCGCCGAAATTAATCAGTAAAGCTGCATTGGGTGGTCAGCAGGTAAAGTTGGTTTTGGAAGCAGAACATTTCTGAGTGTCCATGTTATTCTTGGTCCAGTTATACACTGCATGTAAAATAAAATAATATGTTTTTAGCATTTAAGAAGGCTTTAAAACCAAAACATAGTGAACAGCCTTTAGGCTAAAAGTTTGCCTTTATATTGTTTTTGATAAATTTTTAACAAGCAGGGTTAAATCAAAATGTTAACTGTTAATTCAAGATTTAACCAAAGTTATCTTGTTAGCATTTGTCATGTTAACTTTAGCTGTTGCTACATGTTCACAAAGCACATGTTAAACTTTTAAAATGTTCATTGCTTATAGGCTCAATATATTTCAGAGATATTGTTATTTGAATGATAGGTTTTAAAATGTTCTTATTTGTTCAAAGTTACACAGCTCTACTTCATGGCTTTAAATTTATAACAACAGATTACATAAATTGCCTTAAGCTAGGCTTGAGTTTGAAAATAGGCAGGTTACATTAATTTAATATTTAGGCTGTACTGAAAGTATTCAAAGAAAGAAAAATTGAATTACATAGTTATTAAATTATACTTAATGAGTTTGAAATATTATTTATAATATTAAATGTAAACCTAACTTGATAAAACTTACAAGGCAATGTTACATAACCAAAGGTTAAAAGATAAGACATTTTGGTCTGGTAATATTGCGTTTTAATACCTGGATTTAGTAGAATAGGTCTTAACAAAAAACATGTTAATTACTAACGCACTGACGTTCATATACTCCCGACTAAGACATTTACAAAATTAAAAGAACGACATAACGAGTGACTTCATGGCGTCGGTAGTCTTGAGTTACAAAAGGAACAATGGCTGCTGAATCAACCGACAGAAAACCTGTCTAAGATAGGTCACGTGACAAACAGATGTTGACTGCTCAGAGTCGCAACTGACGTTATTAAAGCCGGTGTCTGTAGAGTGCTGCTTTGCGGAAAAAAAAAGACTAGAAGGCTAGAATAGTCGGTAAGGTAGACTGCATATTACAAAACGTAATAGTGCAAACACTTACATATAAAATATATTTAATGACACCCTAAAACATGTTCTGGAGACGATGATCGGTGCTCATTTACTACTCCCGACTTAGGTTTCACCATAAGGGTCACTGCAATAGCTCATCTTTCCTAAGGAAATTCGCTAATAAAACAAAACACAATCTAACGCTATAGGCCACATACAATTTCATAACACAATAATATATTATTCCCACTTACAACTATTTCCTTACATTCACATTTTAAAATACTCTTGGACTTTAAAATAAGTGTTTGTAAGTAGCAATGTTTTCAGTAGTATCTTACTATGAAACTAACAATTTTTTAAATTTGCTTCAAAAGATTATTAAAAAATTATGTCAATTTAAATGAACAGTTTTTATGTTATACTTTAACCCTTTCCACTCCAATTACTGGTGACCTAGTGTTGCTATCAGCTCCATTTAATTTTGAGCGAATATTGCACTTTAATTTGTATACTCAAAAAAAAAGTATTTCTGTCAGTTCTAAAAGGCTGATTTTTTTGCAGTTTCTTCTATGACCAAAGTATAGATTGGTATGAAATAAAACATATATTTTTATTTTCAAATATATTTTTTTAATTTTTATTTATTGAAAAAAAATATAAATTTGTAACAAAAAACCGGAAAAACAAGAATTTTGGACAAATTTTCAATGGGAACACCTATATTTGTTGCATGTTTTTTGTTGTCTATATCCTTACAAACAAAATTAAGTGTTTACAAATGTTTTAGACACAATAATACATTATAAAAAAAATTATAATTGCAAAACAAGTTTTTGTAAAAAAAATTAGTTTTTATGAAAAAAATTTGTTTTGACACCAACTTGTACAAAATTGCCTCAACTATTTATTTTATTGCTTAACGACAGCATTATTTAGATCAAAACTACTAAGTAAAGCTTTTTTTTCAAAACTTATTGGTAATATTGGAATCACTCGGGTTCGAAACAAAAGTTCTGTCGCCACTCCTGTCATTTTGTAACAAACTACCGTCGTCTTCGTTCATTTTATTTCACAACAATCATTATTGTAAAAAGAACAATATTAAAAAATAAACTGTGAAATTACACATGATAACCTAGTACAGTAAAACCTCTTATATCCGGATCAATGTGGCGCCGGCCGATCCGGATACCAAAAAATCCGAATTTCACAGAGGCTTTTTTAATATGGCTAAAGTGGTGGAAGAGAACAACAAATCGTACAGTATACCTTTTTATGGTTACCACGCTAAAAAAGTACAACTTAGGCCTACTAGTATTAGTATTCAAGTTAATACAATTATCGTAAATTAAAAATGGGGGGAAATAATAAAAGGTTTTGACTAAAATACAGTAAAAACTTACTTTAGTACAACTTTAATTGCACTCACATCATTTTTTTGTAAAAAAACGTAATTGTATCTTCCTTGGCTCGAAACCGCTTCTTTCGCGAAATAATTCTCTATCTGCGAAAAAGCAAGAGATTGGCAGCTGTAGATTTTTCTTGTTATTTGATGTAGTCAATCAGCTGTTCAAATGCCTGGATTGCTTAACAATGCGCGTCATGGTTTATTCTGGCTCTTCATCATTCGCTACTATCTGGTCGAAAATATTCATTTTTGATAGATATATTTATTATTTTTTACTACGCCAGATATCGGAGGTTTCGGCTATGAGAGGTCCGTATTAGAGAGGTTTTACTGTACAACAAAACCAAACAAAGCGTAAGCTCACTAAAGCACTGCATAGTAAGTAGGGACCGAACAACGGCGAGAGCAGACAGACGTTTACAGAGCGGCCAAAGACGGCAAAAATTACATTTTCTAAGATTTATTTACCACAGAAGCTGAACTCAAATGGTTCTAAAAAATTCCAAAGATAGAAGCACATCTCAAACTTCAACAATATAGCGGTCATCGAAGTAACTACGTCCGTTCAAATGCAATCAAAGAACGTTGTCCTAGCGATTAGTTCGTGCGAATTAGTAGGGTGCGGGGCTGCCCCGACACTTGAGTGGAAAGGGTTAAAAAATTTAACATCAATAAAAGATACTATTTGTATTTATGAGGGTAGTCGCAATGTGATACAATTATTTTGCCCAACCAATATCAAAGCCTAGGTACACAGGGGGAGTCTGCTCCTTCGTTTACAACTGTAAAATATTGGATGGGAGAGTTTAAAAGAGCTGCAAAGATAAACATTGAGGTGGTCACCAAATAATAAATATACTCATTAGGTGACCACACCTGAAATTATGAAGAAAATACTTAAAACGGTATTTGATGACCGTCGACTGAAAATGTGTGTGCTAGCGGACATGGTAGGCATTTAAAAAAATGCTATACAATGCATGTTATCTCAAAATTTAGAAATGAGAAAGCAGCGAAAGATGGGTTCCACATTTAGACACAATGGAACACAATTTGCGTCATGAAGATGTTTCGAGTGATTGGAGATGTTTTGCACTGGTTTATAACCATGAACGAAACTTGGGTCCATGTCTTTACAGCTGAAAAGGGAGATTCTAGTCCAAAGAAGACGAAGACAATTCCATCTCTGGCAAGGTCATAGCGTCAGTTTTTTGATAAATATTCACTTTCTTGGGAGCAAATGAGGTAGACTAGTAAAATTTTTGCCTAAATTTCCATCCCACTCTTACTCCTCAAACACTTTCTTTACGCAATTGTATTAAGTTTCACATTGTTTTTTATTTACAATTAATGTGTTTGCACGATCTCTTATTCGTTTTCTGGTAGAAGCTTAAAATGTGATGTTGGCATGGCCAAACTCACACTTTTCCATATTATTTACTAAACACCACATTATCATTATTAGTTATTAATTGTGTATTACAACTGTAAACATAATTAACAAATTCAAAACAAAGAACTATAAAACTGAACAAAAAGTGAAATGTAGCTGTTTGAGTGTTTTCAAAAAACCTATCTAAAAATATGGATCCTCCTTCACAAAAATTAACTATTTATAAACGAAAAACAATGTTGTTAGAAAGTAGATCGGATAGAAATAAAATACCATTGAAATTTAAACACGTACTGATAATGAAGTGTCTGCATGTGCTTCATAACAGTAATTTTGTGCAAACAAGCTGAATATACTAAACTTACAAAAGTCAGATCAACAGATACAGTTCAAAGTGTAAGGAATGGATTGAAATAAAGGTAGATAAATATTGTAAATTAAATAAAAATATTATGCACATTAAATATGGTATGAGTTTGTTATAATGGCATTTATAAAATACTAGGGGAGACCCCCTCCGTGCTTCGCACGCCAACCCTCCATGGAACTTTCTAAAAACATATGTTGTTTTATTTATAATGCCTTTTATATATAGAATTCAATACAAAACCATTTTTGGGAATTGCAACTCTTAAATTAGTAATTTTTTTCAATTATAAACTATTTTTGCTTGGTAACCGTTTGAGACGGAAAAAATTTTTAAATACAAAATTTGTAGATAATTGAATTCCACGCTAATGATTTTTCATCAAATTTAAGATCCAATCTTTCGTTTTCCCGCTATAGCAAAAAATATAAAGCCATTACAAACCCGTTTTTGGGAATGGCAATCCAAAACTACCCCTAAAAATTTGAATATCAAAATGAATTTTCTTTAGTTTTCCTATTTACATCACAAAGTATACACATGCTAAATTTAATCTCTCTAGTTTCATAGAAAGTGGGAGAATTAGTGATGATCAGGAGTGAGTGAGTGAGGGCTTTGCCTTTTATATAGAGAGATATCTGTATTACGAGGGTCGTCCAGAAAGTTTTTTGTTTTTTTTTATGAAAGCCAGAAAACATAATACATGCATAGGCTACGTCTATAAATTAACATAAAAATATGAAAACACAGTACAATTAACACAAAGATAAGACTATTAAATGGGGAACAAGCAATAACATTTAAAATTCAACTAAAAATTAGATTATAAACAACTACAATATTTGATAAAAATATAATGTTCATAATTTAAATAGAATAATTAATATAAATCCTACAACATCTACAACCATTTTATAACAATCTCATTTTGAACAAAAAACATATAATAAACAATTTAAAACAATCGTAAACTTCAAGATTTAATTTAAAATTGGAGAACACATCCATGACTTCAAGGCTACGGTACACAGAACTTCTCCACAGAGTAGAAAGATCTAGACAAAAGTAGCTGTCTAAGGCTGTTTTTAAAGGGTAAAAAATGCTGCAAATTTTTAATGCTCTGTGGGAGCTTATTTATCAGTCTAGCTTGTGCAGGAAGTTTGCTGTATAGATTTAGTCTGTGCTGTCTAGCACGATAATTATTAGCTTGCCTGGTACTATAACTGTGTATATCTTTATTTTGGATATGATCACATTTAAATTTAAAGTAGAGTATCACCTCACATATATATATACTCGGAAGTGTAAGAACTCCAAGATCTTTAAAAGCAACCCTACATGACTCAGCTTTTTTAAGACCTGCCATAAGCCGTATAGCTTTTTTCTGCAAGACAAAAACCCTTTGCATATTCCGAACTAACGAATCTCCCCAGAGAAGAATTCCACAGTTCAGATATGGATATACAAGACCATAGTAAGCTGTTAATAAAATAGTAGGATTGCAGTATAATTTCAAATTTCTAAGTATAAATATTCCTTTACTAATTTTTGTGCAAATATGTGCAATGTGATCAACCCAAGTCAACTTATTATCAATACAAAAGCCCAAAAACTTTGCACCATTAACCTCTTCAAGTACACTATCATCCAACATAACACTTGGTGTCTGATTTGGACTATGTTTCAAGTTAAAAAAACATGTACTTTGTCTTATTAGAATTTATTGTCAAATTATTTTTGGCAAAGTATTGGCTGGCCGCATTGACTTGTAGAAAAACCTTATGCTCTAAATTTTGAATTGACTCTGCTTGGAAACTCAAAGTTGTATCATCAGCAAATTGAACTGTCTGCATGCACTGCTGATGATAAGTCATTGATATAGATTAAAAAGAGCACCGGTCCGAGAACTGATCCTTGGGGGACCCCATATCTCAGCTGGGTTAGTTTTGACAGCCTCCCTGCAACATTTACTCGTTGTGTTCTATTATAAAGAAATGATTTTAGCCACATAATCGGTACTCCTCTAATACCAATTGCTTCACACTTGTCCAATAATAATTCATGATCCACACAATCAAAGGCTTTGGAGAGGTCCAGAAAAATACTCATGACATTTCTTTTCTTTTCTAAACTTTCCAATACAAAGTCTAAAAGATCAACTGTAGCGTCTATTGTTGATTTACCTCTTCGAAATCCAAACTGAGAACCACAAAGGACATTAAACCCCTCTAGACAATTCAGCAGCTGTATTAAAAAAAGCTTTTCAAAAACCTTACTGAACACTGGTAGAAGAGAAATAGGTCTGTAATTATTTATATCATTTTTCCTCCCTTTTTAAACAAAGGAATAACTTTTGCACATTTTAATTTAGAAGGGAAATTTCCCTCGGAAAAAGACGAATTAATTAAAATCAAAAGAGGTTTGACTAGTTCATCAGAACACTTTTTGATTAACCAAGGCGAGACTTTATCAAAGTCTGTCGCTTTCTTGTTTTTCAATTTGCTGATCACTATGGAAATATCCTTCCCACACACAGGTGACAGAAACATAGAATCCCTTATATTGCTCTTTTGATGTGTCACCGATTCAAGAGATCTATGCTTGGTAGCAAAGTCTTTAACGAAAAAATCATTAAATAAACTTGCCACTGTTGATGGCTCCGTATGACTAACACCATCAATGTCTATATTAATTGTGCCAGTATCGTTCTTACTCTTGCAAACGTTATTTATAATTTCCCATGAAGTTTTACCAATATTATCTGTACTATTAATCAATTTCGACACATCATAGGCTTTGGCTGCAAGAATTACATGTCTATAAATTAATTTATACTTTCTATAAAATTGTTTAAATTGTTCACTATTAGTGGTTTTGTAAATTTCATAGTAAAATTTTAGTTTATTCCTTGAGACTAGAATTCCTTTAGTAATACAGTTAGATTTTTTATTGGAATTCCCTCCTGCTCTTATTTTTTTCAACGGACAAGCAATGTTAAGAACAAATATGAAAGAATCATAAAAATAATCAAATTTTTCATTGAGATCATTAATCTCATTAAGACAATCCCAATTTTCATTTTTTAATAGGTAATTAAGAATATGTATATTTCCAGGCTGACAGTCCCTAATTACTTTAAAATTTTGTTTTTTAATTATTGGTGAAGAATTAGAAATAACTATCACCTGTGCATAGTGGTCAGCAATCCCCGATTGTACAATTTTGACCGATAAATTTTCACTAGAAATATTTGAAATAACATTATCTATTGCTGTTGCAGAGGACCCAAATACTCTACTGGGAGAGTCTATGCACCATTCAAGATCATATGTAGCCAACAAATCCCTCAGTCTCTCCGTGGGCACAGAATCAATAAGAACTTCAATGTTAAAATCCCCACAAATCACATATTTAATAGTTTTAAAATGTAGTTTTTGTAAAAGAGAGTCAAAATGATCAAAAAATAGATCTAAATCTCCACTTGGAGCACGATAAATACGCATTACAATCACCACATCACCCCTACAATTTATTTTAGAACCAGTGATTTCAAAATTTTTTCTACACATAATTCTGAATCTAATATATAGGGCTCAAAATTTATATTTTTTTTACAAAGATAACTACTCCCCCACCTTTATATATTGTTCTGGAAAAATTTGAAGCCAAATTATACCCTTCCAGATGAAAACAATCAATATTATTATTGTTAAAACCATGCTCAGACACAACAAAAACACCTGACTTTATTTCTAAAGAAAACAAATTCAGTTCAGTGACCTAGTTGGTGGCAAATTGTGCATTTTGATGTACAATACCTAAACGATTCTGCACCCCCCGGAAAACACTGGATGTCCTCTCCAGCTCCTGCTCATTCCCCCGCCCAGGTACTAAGGAATTTTTATGTGTTTTATATCTACCATTGTTTTTTAAGTTTAACTTTTTAAAACTAGACAACACACCAGCATGATCGTAACTTTCTACGGAATGTTGGTGATTTTCAGAAGCCACCTCTCTAAAAAAGTCTTCGTTGTAATGGTCGATTGAACACTTTGGCCATTAGTCGTTTCCGCAGCTGCAACCGCCCTCTTCACTTCAAGCCAATCAAACATAGTGGTTTGTCTCTGTCTTGATATTTTCTGGATCTGTTGATCCTTAACTGGACAGATTAACTCACAATATCTTTTACACAACACTCTTTTCCGAAGTATATTTAGGTGAATTCCTTGTCCAGTATAATGTTTCTTCTGCAATCTGGTATTTACAAAATTTACACTTACATTTTTAGCCACTTTATCTGCATAGTTATTTATGGTTCGGTGGATTATAGAATTTGCAAGTTTCACATCAGATTCAAAAACAGCACTGGAAGGTATCTCAGTAAAAATCAGATTAGTCACTTTCGACAAAGGCAGAACCTTGTGTAGAGCCCTACGAATAGTTTACTGAAAAGGCCGTTCCCTATACACATCATTTGCTCCACCAATTATTATTATGAAATCATTTGTGTTAAAATCATTAGCAAGTGCATTAACATTATCTATCACACTATCAAAAAGTGCACCGGGTTTCACAATAGCACTCACATCATAATTTGCACTTAGACTGTCCTTCAGTACCCCAGAGCAACCTCTACCATGACTGTCTGATAGGATCAAAACTCTCTTTCTTTCCACAGCTGCGCCTGGATTAATGACCAAAGTGGCATTAGTATTATATTTTTTCTTGGTAGGGAAAATTTTCATATTTTCCACCTGGCCCTTATCATTCTTATTTTGGCCTTCATTTTCTACTAACGCTTGAAATTGATTATTAATTACAACTGGAGTCGAAATACCCTTGTCATTCAATTCTGTTCTTCTTGTTTTGCTTCTCCTAGAGATTTGTTGCCAATCACCCTCTGAACTCCTCTCCAATTCATGCGAATTCAAATTTACCTTTCCTTCATTTTTTTTGCGATTCTAATTTATGTTTTAAATCTTGTATCGTATTTTTTACATCTTCCATATCCAAACGAAACATCTCAGCAGTTACTTTCCCCCAACAATCATTTTTAATGTTTCTATCTCCATCAATTTGATCATTTTGTTCCCTGTTGGATTGACTGTGATGTGATTCATCACTCCTTTCACAATTTTTACAAACCCAAAGTAAAGAACGTTTTAGCATGGTTAAATAAAAACAAAAGATATCAACATCAAACATTATTTACACAGCCACAGTACCTTATTCTACTTTTCTACGTAATCCCCATTGTTGTCGAGACACTTGTTGTAACGTGGGACCAGTTTCTCTATTCCGATGTTATACTCATCAGCCGCGAAAGATTTGAGCCGTATTATCACTGCTTTTTTAAGTTCATCGTCATTTCCAAACTGTTTTCCACCCAAAAATTGCTTCAACTTTGGAAACAGATGAAAACCACTAGGTGCGAGGTCAGGGCTGTAGGGAGGATGACTAAAGATTTACCACTTCAGACTTAGGAGTTCTTGCCGCGTTCGTGCTGAGGCATGAGGCCGGGCATTGTAGTGAATGAAAAAACTTTAGCCGACAGCATTCCACGCCTCTTGTTTTGGATGGCGCGACGAAGTCGTTGAAGAGTCTCACAGTAGGATTCTGAGTTTATTGTTGCACCTCGTGGCATGAAATCCACATGGATAATCCCTTTCGGTCCCAAAAAACCGTTGCCATGACTTTGCGAGCCTGCAACAATGGTTTTTCCTTTTTAGGTTTTGAGGGCGAATTTGTGTGATGCCACTCCATTGACTGACACTTGCTTTCTGGAGTCATATACGAAACCCATGTTTCATCTCCCGTAACAATACGATCAAGAAATTGGTCTCCATCTTTGTCATATTGAGTCAAAAATTTAAGGTCTGCCCCCATGCGTTTCGCCTTATGGTCGTCCGTCAAAATCTTAGGCACCCACCGAGCACACACTTTCTTGTAACCAAGATGACCTGTCACTATCTCATGTAGGAGTGATCGTGAAATTTGTGCAAAAGAGTCATGTAAAGTCGTCAAAGTGAAACGTCGATTTTCCGGAATTGTTTCTTCAACTTTTTGTTCAGTTCATCCGTGACTAGTGATGGCCTCCCGCTCCGATCTTCATCATGCACGTTAGTTCTTCCTTGGTTAAACATGATACACCACTTTCTTACTGATGACTCATTCATCGCATCTTCACCATAGACAGCTTTAATTTGCCTATAAATTTCAATGGGCTTAACTTTTTCAGCATTCAAAAAGCGGATTACACTCCGTACTTCACATTTGGCGGGATTTTCGATTAGCGCCGCCATTTTAAAACACTGTGAAAACTAGTAGCGTGACCACACAGCAACGAGACTCACCTCACACTGAAGAGAAAGGAAGGGGCAAGCGGCCACGCACGTAATCACAGTAGTGGGGATCTGCGCCGCGCGCGATGCACATTCGTTCTTTACTTTCTGGACGACCCTCATAGATCATTAGGCTAGCATTAAGCAATATGTAGGCCTAGTTTAAAGAATATGTTTATTCATAGGCAATCTTGTTGTCTTTGTCATCTGTGTGTGTGTGTGTGTGTGTGTGTGTGTGTGTGTCTGTGCCTACTGACAATGTTACTCTCTACCAGTTTGTATTTAGTTTTAAGTTTTCTTGACAAC
>JAGFPH010006612.1:28077-38305 GCA_018207615.1 Philaenus spumarius
CCGGTGTCGAAGTATACGGATTGTCGAAGTATCGAGTGTCGAACTATCGAAGGTTTACTGTATTTCTGATGTGTGTCTAATTACTCTGCCTGTAATTTTTCACGGGGGCGTACTAGTTCTTATATTTATAAACAGCAGTTTAGCTCATAGTAATAAAACCTTAAGAAATAGTTAATATAAACGTAGACACCTTAAAAGTGAATTACATGTTATATTTTATTTTCAAGTAGAATATTAAAATTCATTGAGTGTTTTGCAAAAATATTTCAGTCGACAAGAATTATAAATTAATTATTGTATCTATAATTTGGGCCGGATTAAGACTACAAATTCTAGGAAGTGTCATTGTTAATGTCATATAAAGAAGTAACATTTGTCTGTTACTTTTCTCATTCAAATGTTCACGAGTTATTTTAAAATTACCTTCCTACATATGCTTATCAATAAATTTCACACATCTTTTGATGTAAAAACATTAATACTACTGAAATAACAATACTAAAACACTTACACAGGCGCTTTATTATCAAATTATGAATATTAAAATGTACACCCTGTGCAGAAGTTTCTGCCATTCATGCTATAACTGGCCCCGCTACTCACCCCCACCCTCCCCCAATCCCAGTGCCTCTGTTTCAATGTACAGGATGATTCAGAACTATGCGACAATGTCTGGAAGCTCATTCTATAGCTAAAGATAAGAAACAAAGTTCATGTAAACATACGTCCGAAAACTCTTCGTTTTCCAGATATCAGCCATTTTGTTTTTTGTTCAAAATAATTAAGTTTAACCTAACAGTGGTGTATCTCAAGAAAAATAAGCGATTAAACCCAATCATGCGTTTCAAAATGGCGGCTGTTTGAAAATTTCAAACCTAAATTACTCAAAAACCGTACATTTTAACAAAAAATGTCAATATACCTTTTTTGTAGCCCTTTTGATTCCCTATCCGAAGGTGTACCCTTCAAAACAATCGGATGAAGGATAATAGTTAATCCTTTCGCCAGAATTGTGTTCTACAGAGGACGATACACTTCTAAGAGATTTATTATGTTTCTATAGCAATACAAGTGCTTTCAGTGTTTTTGTCTCTTACAGAGGACTTGTATCTATTCACTAAGTTATTGCTGCTATCTGGTTTTGAATTTAGACTCGGACAAGGAATCAAGAACCATGTGTTTTTCATTTTCTCGAGTCAGCTGTGCAAAAGATATTTTCAGATTTAATGCTTATAATAATTTTGAAAGTAAACCTGCTAAATATTTAGTTTTTTTATAAAACATTGTTCAAATTTACCAATTATATTTTATAAACTGTGTTTTTGACATTGCTTATTGTATAAAATGTAATTATATTATCGTCCTCTGTAAGAGACAACACAATTGGTATATATCGATTGTTGTGATATGACTATATAAATAAGTTTTTTTTTTTTTTTTGCATATTTGTTTACATCTTCAGTTGTATTTTATTTCCGTATTCAATAAATTACGACTAGAGAACAAAAAATGAGGTGGACTCATGATTTTAATTTTGTAGATTATACCTTTATCTAGTTACTCGGGAGAAGTTTATAATTAAAAAATTTGGGAGACATAAATAATACATCTATACTGCCCACCTAGCCTCTTCTTCTTCTCTCACTGTTATAGGCCTATTATAATATACAAACAAAATTATATTATTGTGAACATGCTTGTTATTATTTATTCTAGAAATACTGTTGTTTTGGGTTTTAAATTTTGAAAATAAGGTTATAATTATTAGTAATATGTATTTAAATAAAACTTTATAATTCAGCACTAAAAGCGAGCTTATGTTTCTTACTAGTTTACAAAATTCTTTTATTGTAGTTACTTTTGATTTCCTAGAATGCAGGACTCCCCAGAAGTCTTAAGCCAGTGTAATAAAAATTTAATTTTTTTATTATCAAAACATAAGAAAAAAATAGTTTAGTTTAAATACCAAATTTTATAATTTTCTGACTAGAAAATCATAATGTGCCACTGAAAGAGTTAAAAGTTATGTGTAATAATTGGTTTGTTCAACCCGGGATCCTATAGCAACACAATAAATAAACAATATTGTACAGTATATATAGATATAGGCTACCAGGTGTCTTAAAAGTCCCCCCCCTATTATTTTTTTTATTAATGGAAATTAGACAGATTTGCTTTAGGGATTGTTAACATGAACAAAAATGGAGTTTTTTGGTGTAGGCTTATCGTAAATTTCAACCTTGGGGTATTTTGGGGTTAAGTCAAAAATTTTAAATGAGAACCCCTATTGAGTGACACCCCATTTTAAAGGCCTTGATAAAAGAAGAAGATTGGCGCAAAGCGCAAGTCTGTATGTTGACTCTATCCAACACAATGACCAATCAAAGTTACAATTGTTCCCCATTTAAATAACATTGAAATGTTAAAGATGATACATCTGTTATTTTTTACAAGGATTTCATCCAGTAGGTCACTCAATCTAAGTTATGAAACATAGTAATTAGTATAAACACAGTAGGCCTAAAGCTAAGCCCTCTGGAATTCCCAGGTACTGGACTTTGGGTTGATACAACCTTGCTTTATTATTCACAACTGTGCATGTTTGTCAACTCCTAATAGTGAAAAGTTTGTAAATTGTGTTTACTCATTTAAAATTTTCGACGTAGACTACCCACAAAATACCCCATTTTTTGGGGGAGTGGTTGAAATTTACGCTAAACCAAAAAACTCCATTTTTGTTCATGTTAACAATCCCCAAAGCAAATCTGTTTATTTCCATTAATAAAAAAAATAATAGGGGGGGACTTTTAAGACACCTGGTATACTATATACATATGCTGTTATTATCTTTAACTTGTAGCTATTATCGCATACATGCATGTACGGACGTAAACTCACTTTTATATTAGTTGATTAAATGCGTGACACAACTCTGAATTCATTTTATTCGTGTAAATGTAGGCCTAAATGAATTTACGACGTTGTGAGCATTTATGTAATGTATTTATACCTAGTTGACTCAAATTTCCAACATAAATATTTGCTAAATCATACAAATTTGAATAAACTGCCTTTTTAAGAAATATTTTATTATCAGCTGACCCGACAGACATCCTGTCCAAATTTCAATAAATTTGATTGTGATTGTTTTGAATTTGTGATAAGCTGTTGGAAAATGGTAAAAAAGAGAACAAAACATATTTCTGAGTGATCATTGTATCTTTTAACGATTGAAGAAATGAATATGAAATTTGAGGAGTAGTAGATTCAGAAGAACTAAAATAGTGTTAAATTCTAGGTAAATTTGGCACCGACTTCAAAATTTTTTTTGTATCGGCTTTGAATAAATTACGTTTGCTCAATATACTAATTATTTTTTACTTTTTAGTTTCAGCATTTTGATGTTTTTGTTTTTTTGAAGTTGGTTTATTCTTTTCAAAAATTTATTATTTTTTTATTTTTAGAGCGATGTACAGATTAAAGAAAACAATTTATTTCCTAAAAGGTGTTTATGAATTTGTATTTACTGTATAATGCGATTTAAGTAGTACGTTTTTTTTAAATTATTTTTTATTATTTTATTAAAAAAGTTATAAAAACAGCTAAAAAGCTATAAAGACAGGTATAAAAATGTTTCACTTACTTACCTGAACTAAGTCTTTTACAACATTTAAACAATTTTTTACTTATTTGCATGAAGGATGCCAGGTATGACAGAAAAACAAGTTTCCCTTATTTACCTGACCGAAGACGGGTACAGCAGCTATCAAAAAATGGTATGACAAATATAAATATCTGTTCCTTATTTACATGACCGAAGCCGGGTACGACAGCTGTAATAAGTTATCCTTATTTAACTGACCGAAGTCGGGCACGACAGCTATAAAAAGTTTTACTTATTTACCTGAACTAAGCCTGGTACGACAGCTAAAAAGAAAATTTTCTTATTTACCTGACCAAATCCTAGTACGGCAGCTATAAAAAAGATTCACTTATTTACCTAAACTAAGTATGGTACGATATCTATAAATTATTTAAATTATGTATGTCAAATATAACCATCTGTTCCTTATTTACACGACTGAAGCCGGGTACGACAGCTGTAATAAGTTTTCCTTATTTACCTGACCGAAGACGGGTACAGCAGCTATAAAAAAAATGGTATGACAAATATAAATATCTGTTTCTTATTTACATGACCGAAGACGGGTACGACAGCTGTAGTAAGTTTTCCTTATTTAACTGACCGAAGTCGGGCACGACAGCTATAAAAAGTTTTACTTATTTACCTGAACTAAGCCTGGTACGACAGCTAAAAAGAAAAGTGTTTCTTATTTTACCTGACCGAATCCTAGTACGGCAGCTATAAAAAAAGATTCACTTATTTACCTAAACTAAGACATAGTTTATTTATTTATAGATGGTACAACATCTATAAATTATTTAACTTATGTATGTCAAATATAACCATCTGTTCCTTATTTACATAACCGAAGCCGGGTACGACAGCTACTGTAATAAGTTTTCCTTATTTACCTGACCGAAGACGGGTACAGCAGCTATAAAAAAAATTGGTATGACAAATATAAATATCTGTTTTTTATTTACATGACCGAAGCCGGGTGCGACAGCTATAATAAGTTTTCCTTATTTACATGACTGAAGCCGGGCACAACAGCTTTAAAAAGTTATACATATATACCTGAACTAGCCTGGTACAACAGCTAAAAAAATGTGTTCCTTGTTAACTTGACCGAATCCTGGTACGACAGCTATAAAAAAGTTTTATTTATTTACCTGAACGAAGCCGGGAACGACAGCAGTAACAAATTTTCCTTATTTACCTGACCGAAGTCGGGTACGACTGTTATAAAAAAGTTTGACTTATTAACCTGAACTAAGGTGGTACGACAGCTATAAACCAGTAATATATTATACTAGATAAAAATTGAATGGATTCGTGTTGTGAGATATTTGTAACGATTCGTGACTTGAGATTTCATTTAGATATCCACGCAAAATAATGTCAATCGGTCAACAGAAGTTTTAACATCAAAAAGATTTATCGAAATTGGTTCATTAATTCCGGAATATCGCTGGACAAACATCATAATGATTCGACCACGCAGCTGAACCGCTGACTTGAGTTGAGCAAATTTAAAAAGTTAAGTTTATAGGCCCATGTTTTAGGTTTTCAACCAACAATTTGGGAAATAGGTCTATTCACGACGGTGCTGAATAGCTGCAAAATGCTTCGCAGTCCATTCCGCATATTGGGAGTATCTTCAATACACAAAGCATTGCGTACTTCGCATGCCAACCCCACGGCAATATGAGGAATGTTTTTTGAGATATAAAACAAACAATATTTATGGTTGCAGGGGTTGTTCCTTAAACGCGAAAAATCCTTTCTTAGTGCGCCTGAGCAATAAAATTTGCGTATCAAATTCCACGTTCCTAGGCCGTATGGTTTTTGAGATATAAAACAAACAATATTTATGGTTTCAGGGGTTGTTTCAACCCATAACACGAAAATTTTGTAATAGTTTTTTAGTGCGCCTCTATCACCTATGAGTAATAAAATTTGCGTACCAAATTCCACTTTCCTAGGCCAAATGGTTTTTGAGATATAAAACAAACAATATTTATGGTTTTAGGGGTTGTTTCAACCCTTAAACGCTAAATATTTAAAAATTCTTTCTTAGTGCAAATGTAAGGCCTATGAGCAATATGTGTACCAAATTTCACATCCCTAGGCTATATATGGTTTTTGAGATATAAAACAATAAATATTTATGGTTTTAGGGGTTGTTTCGACCCTTAAACGCTAAATATTTAAAAATTCTTTCTTAGTGCAAATCTAAGGTCTATGAGCAATATGTGTAGCAAATTCGACGTTCCTAGGCCATATGGTTTTTGAGATATAAAACAAACAATATTTATAGTTTCAGGGGTTGTTTCAACCCTTAAACACGAAAATTTTGTAATCCTTTTTTAGTGCGCCTCTAGCACCTATGAGTAATAAAATTTGCGTACCAAATTCCACTTTCCTAGGCCAAATTGTTTTTGAGATATAAAATAAACAATATTTACGGTTTTAGGGGTTGTTTCAACCCTTAAACGCTAAATATTTAAAAATTCTTTCTTAGTGCAAATGTAAAGCCTATGAGCTTATATGTGTACCAAATTAAACATCCCTAGGCCATATGGTTTTTGAGATATAAAACAAACAATATCTATGGTTTTAGGGGTTGTTTCAACCCTTAAACGCGAAATCTTTTAAAATCCTTTCTTAGTGCGCCTCTAGAGCCTATGAGCAATATGTGTACCAAATTTTACATTCCTAGGAGGTATGGTTTTCGAGATACTGTGATGAGTGAGTCAGTCAGTGGTATATCAGCTTTATATATAGATTTTAATGGAAAATTCAAATTTTCCGCCAAAATGGCGTACTTTATTGACAAATGCTAGCTAAGTTCTGGGCCGATTTTTAAAAAACTGGAGTGGGACCACCGGGGGATGATCCTCTTTCATTAAATTTTTTTTTAATCGAAATCGGTCCATTAGTTTCGGAGTAATCGCTGAACAAACATAAAAAAAAAGCATATAAACAGGTCGAATTGAGAACCTCCTCCTTTTTTTGAAGTCGGTTAAAAATGGCGGATATCCAGAAAACTAAGCGTATACGGGCCTATGTTTATATAAATTTTTGTCTCTTATTTTTAGCTGTAGAATGAGCTTCTGAGAGATTGCCGCATAATTCAGAATCACCCTTTATATTCAAATATTTCAAAAGATTTAAGTAAAGGAAAAAACAGAGATCAAGGAGTCATCGGGGGCAGTTCAATTCTTAATAGGCCTACATTAAAAATTAATTACAAATAAAATAAATAGTTTAGAAGTTCTGTGATAATTAAAAATGTACAAGTATAATGTTAATATCTACTAGTTACATTTTCACTTCATAACATACAAATACTCACATTCCATAATATATCAATACTCTCTCTCTCTCTCTCTCTCTCTCTCTCTCTCATACCCATATATACCTAGCTACAAGTTAAACACAACACTGAACAAAACTAACTAATTAAAAAAAACTTTCATAATCTGTCTCTCTGAAATTTTTATTATTAATTAAAAATAGAAAATGAAATCAAAGACGATGATGTACCAAAAATTGTTCAGTAACAACAATGTTACATGCTGCGTTTTTTTTTTTTTTTTTTTTTTTTGACACATTAAGGTTTGAAGTTGTAATGGGATTTGTCAACTTTTTAAGAATGACACCTAAAGATTTTGAAAATCTTTTCCAAATGGTTGCGACGAAAGTGTTCAAATTTCTAAATTCACTTCCCCTACCGACTTCCTTTTGATTCATTAGCGGGTGGTAGAAGAAACAACAGGTGTTCAAAATATCCAAACCACGCAAATTTTTTGTGAGATGCACCACTTTACCTAGCCTCTACTAATGTTTTATGTTTCCGTCTAAATTGACTTTTTACGGAGTGAATTTTTTTTTATTTCTGAAGACACGACAATTTTTTTACACATTCACCAATTGTTTTTGCCCGTTTATCATAGTTCCTGGATTCGACACTTGTCACGTCCCACAAGCAAAAGTTTATTTCATGTTGTTGTTGTGAAAAAACAAAGGGGTAGGAAAATAGCAAGTTTATCGATTGCTCGTGTTTGACTGGCTGCTGCCCCCGGAGCATACGTCTACACTTGCAATGTTGCACAACATTGTTTCACTGAATCCTATTTAGATGGGACTTAAAATCTTGTAGACTAGATTGATATCTGAATTTTGATTATACAGTAAGACCTCGATAGTCCGGCAGACCCGATAGTTCGGCATCCATCATCTTGAAAATTGGCACTCATTAAAAATGGCAGTTTTAGTAATTATCGAGTGATTTAGGCCCGGTCTACACTGTCTGTTGGCTCCGCATCCGTCAGAAACAGTGTGTAAAAATCTACTGCTCAATAAACTTGTCCAAATCAAACATTTCAATCAACATTTCTCCTAAAAATCGAACCAATTCAAAAAAATGTGTTCTCGTCGTCCTTTAAAAACGTTCCCGGTTAAAGGGACGTTTAACACTTTCGTTGATGACAGTATTTTGTTGAACGTATTCCACTTAATGGAGATTATTTGAATAAATTGAAGTCTTTGTAAAAAGATACATTGAATTTCTTGTAAATAGTTGTTCGATTTAAAACCGCTTTGCACAGTTTGGAAGTGAAAGATGTTCGAAGAATTTGTGACAGCTGATGAAATGTTTAACTCTTTAACCATGTTGTGCAACCCAATCATAATACAGTACTTATGTATATTGTAGTATATAGTACATGTACGTTTATGTACTTTTTTTAAGAAATATAATTTTTAGTTCAGTTTTTATTTTATGTATTGTAATGTTAAAGAATTGTTTGTGTGTTGTAACAACTCTTTAACAACCCAAAAATAATAATATTATGTATATATAGTACATGTGCGTTTATTTATAGTTTATTCCCTGTTTAAACCATTTTAAAGGAAGACCTCGATAACCCGGCATCACCGGATCTCCGAGCGTGCCGGATTATCGAGGTCTTACTGTAGCCTAATTGTTCATTTTCTTTGGTGATTTTAGGGTAATAAATCACTTAGCGTTGTTTGGTATTGAAGCTCGAGTTAGAGATTAGAACTATGTGTTTATCCGCGACTTCTTGGGTGCATTTTATGTAAATTTACTATTTCTAAGACTATCGTAAATTCTAACTATTCAATTTTTTATTATCATCTACTTAATCTAATGTACATAAAGGATTGTCATATTTAAATATTATAAACTACTAATTTTATAGTTTCTAACGTACGTACGATAATCGTACGGTCGGCTTTACAATATTGAACAATTCCTAGCAACGAGATAACCCCTCCCATCGTACTGCGCTCGTCTTGGTTACCGAGTATCAACATAGCTGTCGGTATAATTTGACCTAGTCACCTAGTTTTGATCGAAGCTTTACTAAATGTTTGTAATGATTTGGAATATTTTGATGGACTTTCAATAAAGAATTGATGGTTTTAGATGATATATTATAGTATTTTTACTTATAAAATTTCGATTTCAGTTAATTTAGACAGTTTTAAATGAGAAATCTAGTTTGTTCCTAAATTATATCTATTGTGAGTAGCCTACATTGTAAAAGCCTAGTTGTTATTAAAATAAGGTTTGTACTGTTGTAAGTGATGCAGCATATGAAATGTTCCTTTTATTTCGTCATGCATTTTTGAAAACAGTGTGAACCCCCTTCTCACTCGTGATTAATTGTTAATTTAAATCCAACAATCAAACATATACAAATAGAAACTATAGGAACAAATATTTCATTATTTCTTAGTCTGATTTGCTCCTTCACATTTTGTTTCTTATTTGTTATCAATTTTCTTTAAACATTGGAACAATTCAACCAACATTTACACCCCTAACAATTTTCCCTTAAGACCCTAATGAACATCTCCTCGAAAATGCTGTGATAGCAATAGTGTGGTTGTTGTAGGAGCCTGAGTTTATTTTTGCATATATCTTCTCTTAGTTTATCTATAACCAATCAACTGTTTCACATTTCTTGTTTTTCTATTTACTTGTACTGTAGTAATAAGACTATGTTCTTCCGTTCTTTGAATCCGAAAAATTTAAATCTACAAACTCCAATCAGTCGGGTTTGTGTGCAGTACATAAATGAATGTACGAATGATTCTAAGATTCTTACAAGCTGATTTTCCAAACTTTACAAAAAAACTTGTACAGTGTAATGTTAGAAATGTGGGGCTGTTTTCTAAACGTTATAGTGATTAAAGGTCAATAATACGGGGATTTTGTAAAATTTCCAGAATACTTTAACCCCACATTACTTCCTTGTGTTGCTTCATCAGCCAAAACTGGAATTGAAGAAGGACGACAAGTAGTCCAACAAAATGATTGGGGTAAGTCAAGTTCCAATTATTATTGCATCTTTGTTGAATGTATTGCTTTTATTTGTAGGCCTTGTTGTAAAAAAGAATTACATATATACATATATGTACTAGGTACATATATTTTAGGTTTGTCGTATCACCGGATTTCTCTAGAAATTACCGAATTTTAAGGGTAAAAATATAGCTCCAAGGAATTTCCGCAAAAAAACTTGTTATATAACGCAAATTTTGTGCTGAAATCGTATTCGAGAACGAAAA
>JAGFPH010006612.1:47179-76619 GCA_018207615.1 Philaenus spumarius
CCCGTAACATTTCTGTTATTTCCCATAATACTTTCCCTGGTATTTCCTACAATAATTATCCTAGTACTTTCCCTGGTAAATCCCATAACACTTCACCTAGTACTTTCCATAGTATTTCCCCATAGTACAATAGTTTTTTCCTTAGTATTTCCCGTAACACTTCTGGTATTTCCCATAATACTTTCCCTAGTGCTTCACACATTTAAATCCCTTCTAAAATATTTTTTGTTGTTATAAATATTCAAGTTTTTATTGTGTATTTTTATCTAATAAAATTTTATAGATGTTAAAGCTTAGGCAAATACACCCCTTCATGCTTTCTTCCCGTCACTCATCATGCTCTTTCCATTCCAGCTGTCATTTTCTTCACCAACTTTTTCATGCTCGTTTTAATCACACAATACCTTTCTTTCATTATTAAAATAATTTTTCTTACTGTAGTTAATAAAACAATACACAAATTAAACGTACACTATTAAACATGATAATTTGTGTAACATAAACTCTTTTACTACTTATTCTTGCACTGATTTAAATAAAAACCCCGAACCACAAAACAAGGAACAGAAACAATAACTAAACAACTAAATTGTAAGTTATGTTTAATACGCTACCCTTATGTACATTTCGATGACATGGTCATCAACCTCAGAGGGTTTTAACACCCTCCTTAGTTGTTTAGTTATTGTTTTTGTTCCTTGTTTTGTGGTTCGGGGTTTTTATTTAAATCAGTGAGTTTGTCGCCACATTGCTCTTTTATTTGTTTACTTATTCTTGCATTAGTTTCACAACAATATGTAAATCAGACAACAGCTCGGGACAAAACTACGGTGATTCACTATCACTCGCTTCACTCAAACTCAATAAGTTAGTAAGTACTTAACTACTCACGGCCTAAACATATCAACTGGTAGTTTTGTAATAATTATGACTGTTCCGTTATTACTATTATTTGTTTGACTGGTATTAGATCAGCTGTATATTAAAAAGTCTAAATTTTGAAGAGCTGGGTAAGGCAGGTTGTACAGTAGCTGTAAACTTAAAGACTTGAACATTTGTATTTCTTTTTTTCTAAATATTAATTTATTGACATTGTGAGTACCGGTACATATTTTTTTTTTAATTCACTACAATTACTTATTGTTGCAAATGATAACTAAGGAATTTGAAAATGTATGAATTGGTACCGTTTGTGGAAAATACTAAATATCTTATTTTTAAACGTATGTATGTTGTTGTTAATGATATTCTGAGATGAATCGTGATAATAACGGACAAATCAGAAATTTCTTTTCTCTACCGCAGAGTCTTGGAAAAACAATGAACATTTGTTTTTGTTGTGCTTAATTATATTATTTCTTTTTCATGTATGGACGGCTATTTAATAGCTACTCTGAGAACTGGCGCTGTTACCTTTGAGAACAGGAGCTGCTTCTAAGGGAACTTCAGAAGCAGAGGGTCAGACGATATTAGGTAAGATGCAAAATCCTTCTGAGCTCGGCCTACAAGAGTAGGTAGATTTCAAAGTTCCCCCGAGCCGTGTAAGGTTTCGCCTCAAAAAGGGGATGATAGATGTTTGAAAGGAAACCTATTTTGTCCACTAAAGGTTGGATCTGATAGTAGGTTTTAGTTTTCCTGGTAAAGTATACCTATGTCTCTTGACAACATTGTTTTTCCCCAAAATTGCTAAAACGATCTCGGAATTTATTTTCATGATTATCGCCAAACTATTATCCCCTCCCCAAAAGTAATGTTTTGCAATATGCAATGTACAACTGTCGTATTTAAAACATTTAATTCATTTAAATTCCTAAAAATTTATATTAATTTTATCCTCAAAGCGGCAGATAACAACGGGATACGATCACATCACATTTGTAACAACACATTTGTAACGCGTGATTGTATCGAATATTTCACCCACTAAAAATCTTCCAATTTCAAAAAGACAAAAACCATTGGGAAGGAAATGATTTAAACTTTAATTTTTGCATTTATAATTTTTTTCTAAAACTTATATTTACATATATGTAATTATTGTTTTAAAATATTAGTTTTCTGAAAAGCTAATGCCGCGCGAGTAACTCACATGGAAAGACTCAACTTAGTAATTTCTTTGAAGCTCTCTACCGCTCGACTGGGATATTTTGACAATAATATAGAGATACCTTTGGATTCGTCAAGATTTTAACTTTCTAAAACTGCCATCCAATAAAAAGTCACTTGTATAGTTCCAAAGATATGGCATTGTCTGTAAACCTTTGCAATTGGACAGATTTCAACCAATAAAACAGCACTTTTTACATTTGAGATGTCTCTTACAATTCAAATTATTTGAATAGACTTGTTTATATCTACTTATAGACCGAAGTTCAATCTTTTGTTTGGTGTAAATCAATCCATATGTACTCTAACGGTTTTGTTCGTACGGTGCTGAGAAATACTGACAAATGGAAAATTCGACTTTCTCACGCTCTAGAAGTAGGACTTTCAAAGGGTTTTGCACACAGAATGTCGTATTTGATGCGTCCGTGACAGATTTAATTTGTTTGATCTAATTTTGTGATTCAAGTAAAACTAAGTCAAATGCTTTTAGTACTTTTATGAAGTAATTTACAAGTATACAGTTTAATTCTTTGATTTATTCTCTACACTTTCTTATAATAATATTTCATTTTTGGGCAAAGGATATATTCCTAAATTACTATTCAAACTATGCCTAGTTTTGTTAGCAGTCTTGTAGTAGGAACATAAAAACTGGTGTTTTCAAAATAAGAAATTTGAAATTGATAAATATTTGTATACAGTTCTTTTTAAAACTAAATTACCAAACTTTTGTACATTTTGAAAAAAATTACAAAGAATGTTTACTTCTTTTTATATAGGCCTAAATTTAACTTATTCCTTTATACCTTTCGTAACTGAATATCTTTTGTTTCTTGAGCTAGGGCCTAATAATTTTTTAAATTTTACATCTATCATTTTTTTTTACTGGCATATATTAATTCTTTGAACATTTCTCTACAAAAAAGCTATGAAACACTTCTAGATTGGGGTTCGTTTACTATTTTTGACTAATTTAAAAAAAATGCTTGCCAACGCCAAAAAATTCATTTTTTTTAACATTGCCGGTTCTAGGGTTAAGCGGTTATGAAACATGACACCTAAGTATTATTTGTGAAAGTGAACTCCGTCAATGTTACTACAGGCGCAGAGCTTAGGCCTAATTAGTAATTTTCACACAAAATCAATTTAATACATTCATAGGGCAATCACTATTGACCTAAGGACTGTAGAAAGGAATTTTGTTTGATATGGTAATCGCTAAATAATTTTAATCAAACCACTTTTTTTACTACAGACAGATGTTTAACAACCTTCCTGCCCACAAATTGGTAAACATTCAAGTCCATTTTAGATAAATTATTTTTTTAAATCAATTATTAAGCAGATAATGTTGACAGCAATGAGATCTAGAGGAATATATTTAGACATTTAGCATCCTTATGCAGACCTGAAATTACCCGTAAGAGATATTTTGCCTGATGTTTAAATATTGTGATGCTCAGGTTCAGGTTTAGGATTGGATGTCAATCACTGAGAGTGTCACGTTTTATCTATGTAGAATGCAACGATGATCAAGTATTCAACGGCAGCCAAAACCAGCAGGAATTGGTAGGACACATCTGGGTTCTTCATTTTTCAGTGTCTGGACGGACTTCGACTGGACTGATTAGAACTTACGGTGTTGATCTGTAACGTGCTGCCTCCTTGCAAGCCGTTTTCAAAACAAATTTATTAATAATAATAAAAAATAAAATGAAATTTTAACAAGTTTTTTCTAAGCTGAATTTACATAAAAAAATATTCCTTTCTACGTAACAATTATTTATGCTCTTATACCTTTAATTTATGTATTTTACTTTATTTATTAATCTTACTTCAATTCAATAAATTATTATCCCTTTAACCACAACAAAAACAATCAAACATAACCCCAAATTGAAAATATGTTATAGCTCTTTGCCAGATCTGTGTTTGTCACAGCTGACGGGTAAATCTTTGTTACATATGGTGTGATTAAATATCCGTGTGTTCAGTTGGCAACTACTGGGCGACGCATCTTAGAAGCATGAACTCTGTGTTCCACACACAGAGAATATGCCGCCAAAATTCTGTCACTGCGGCTGTCCAACTAATACACACGGCCATCTTATTTCTACTTAACTCTACACTGAATTTAATTTTCTTTTTAGGTTCATCTTTACCATGAAGTACTTTACCAGGAAGGAAAGGAATCGAATTAACAAAACATAATAGTTGGCATTAACTTTTTAATGCCCCATTCCAATTAATTAAGAAAACAAAAGAAACAAAACAGTTAATTGGCAAACCATAATTTAAACCTTTTTATAAAGACAATCACTCGCACATTCATTCCCAGCAATTTTAAATTTAAACATACAACAATTTATAAAATTTAATAACTTATGAATGCAGATTTACTTGTATTGAAGTTTTTTACTTACGTACGTATTTGTATTATTTTAATTTATAGTGCACTTTAAAAACCAAACAACAAAGAATGAATTTACTTTAATTTATTTTTTTAAATCTTTTAAAAGAAACTTATTCATAATTTTTCAATACTCTGCCTCAATACCGCCACTGTTTTTTATTTTCACCATAACACTGTCTGTCTCACTCTAGAACACTGTTCATTTTAACAAGTCACTATTGCTTGTCGGCCATTTTAGTCCTTGTTGAGATGACGCACACTCTTGATAACTTTCAACCTCGCTAATTCTTATAAATGTTATTTGATTTTCACCATTTTTCGTTTTACGTGATCACACTGTCTCTACTTAAGTTCACCATAACTTAAAACATATTTCTTTAAGAAATACCGCAAATTTCATAACTAGGGAAGCATTGCTCCCAACGTATCAGACACAGGTCTATACTGTACAACGACTCAAGTCCAAGTGAGTGACGCTAAGATGTATCTTGCAGTGGTTCGCGCACTGACATCATCTCGCATGATTGATTTTGACCAATCAGAAAGTACTTTTTTGTGTTACATGAGACTTGTTTGAGGCTAAGACTCTGTATTATTTTATTTGACACCTTGATTGTGAGGCTATATTCTTATGACGTCATCTATTTCTATTTAAAACCTATCCTAATTGTCTTTATCTTTTATCTTTGTTATTTTCTTTTTTTAACAAATTTCTAGTGATTTATTTTTAATAAAAAACAAGGCTACCTGCATTCTTTCTTTGGATTTCTATGTTAATTACTATTGAATTGTGATTTTAAATTTGCCTAAATCAACCAAACTTTGCAAAACCCCTCCCTTTACGTTACACCCTTTTTTATTATTTTAATTCCTTTAAACTCACATATATTACAGATCGTATTGTTTAATATTATAATTATGACCAGCTAAGAATTACTGTGCATGGCTACCGGTTCTTGGGGGCTGATGTAACAATTACTAGTCCCGTACGCAAGTTAAATAGGGTTACAGGTGTATACAGCGTTGTCGGGCTGTTATCGCCTCGTAACCCTACCAGTGTCTAGTGTATTTCTTTGTATTAGGTTAGTATGTAAATTTGTGTTTGTTAAGCTGGTTACCTGTGTGTGTGGTTGTTCTAAGTTCGTGTTGTTTCGAGATTAAACCCACTGAGTTGCCAGTGTTTTCTGTGGGCCCTAGACTAACCTTGGTTTGTGGGATTAAATGCCCGTTCATTAGTACCTCTAAAGTTAATAATCGGCCCTGCTCACGTTGAATAAAAAACGCGATCAGCGATCATCGTAACTTTCTTTTTGTTCATAATGCTGGTAAAACATTGTTTCGAGATAACACCTTCATTTTGTCAGTTATTCAATCCCGCATTACAATACTGCTATCTATATTGCATCGCTAGATTTGAAGGGGCTATGCAGTATCCCTTCACATTATATCTACAGACTGAAGATTCTTCCAATTAGGGCAGTGTTACTGATTTAGTATACACTTATTTTTTTAAATTGATAGATGATAGCAAAATGGACAAATATTTATTGGAAATTTTTAGCTATATTATATTTAAGGCACGTACATTTTTTTATTTCAACACATTTCTATAACATATTAATTTGAATGGTTGTATTCGGTTTTTAAAATGGTTTTTGGTTGTTTTTTAGCTAATTATTTTGGAATTTCTTTAAATTATGATCCCCAAAATTTATATTTTAAAATAAAGCTCTTTTATAAGATATGAAAGGATTATATTATTTTTTTTGGTTGCCAAACTTTCGCCCACAATGTCCATAGAAACATATATAATCCAAATTCTGATTATTGGACGGGGATTATTATGCTCTAATACAATGACAAAAATCTATTTGATACCTTCTCTCTCCGGTTTGGTAGGTTAAACGTTTTATAATTTTTGGCTTATAAATAGAATTAGTTTGATTTTTGTAAATTCCTTTTTGAAAAAGTATAACATGTTTCGATCTCTTCAATACAAAAAACCTGTTTAAAAAAACTTCTACAACTTTGATTTTGTTTGATTCCAGAACCAGGAAGCTACAATCCCGGAGCAAAGTGTCCTAAGAGATTCAGCTTCACCATATAACCAATATGTAAGTGAGTCTTCACTATAATTATTACTGGATGGGCTGTAAGTCGGTTGACAAAATGCACGATTGTCGGTAACAAATTTATTTACAAAGATAAGGCTACACATTGAACGCTTTTCATTTAAAATAAACTCAACGAGTATATATATTAGTTATACTTGACTAATATTTCAATATATTTGAGTCAAATTATGACTATAACTCAAAATTTTTATAAAACACTTCTCCACTGTGGATATACGTCCGTACCTTCTCGAGTCTGTTTCAGGAATGATCCAACCCATGCGTCACTTTTGGCGCTAAAACCACATTTACATCCGCCGAATTATTCTTGAACCTTCTGGAACCTTTGAGAAGGACTACCTGAATGTACACCCTGTTTATTTAAACCGTTGTGTCTTTTAAACTTTGTAAGCATTACTTCAAACTGTTCTTTATTTGATTATATTGTCTTTTTTTACTAATCAATTTAAAACTCTGCTTTATAAATACGGTTTATTTTTTAAACTAACTGTCTGCTTTACAGATATTGTTTATTAACTTATTTCTCTGTGATGACCATAGCAAAAATAATAATAATATTAATATTTTCTTAATTTATACACATTTGCATATGTTACACCGACCAGTGCAACCGCAAACAAAAAACGTTTATGATCGCCTGTGCATGCATCGTGGAGTGTCAGCTCTGCTTGTCCATTACGGGTGTAACACGAACTAAACTTACGAGCGGGCAATACAAACAGTATATTTTCTGAAATTTAAATTGTCGCAGGGAATTTTATGATAACCTAATGAAAATGTTTTTAAAACCCCTACCGTCCAGCATGAAAGCTGGAAAGCGCGCAAGAGTGCTGCAGATAAACAGGTTGATAATGCTGGTATTGGTGAAAAAACTATCAAACTTTTATAATACGTCAACTAATCCACCTTTTTATTAAGGTTAATTTTACCTTATCATTCAATTGCAATTTCGGTCATTCGACCATCATCAGGAATTCACACTAAAAACACTAAAAACATCACTCACAAACACAAACTAAACACAATAAATAAGTTTCACTCCATATGGAGGTCGTTAATTGCAAAATGTTGCTCAATATGTCGCGGAAACACTCGAGAAGACGTGTAAGCTTGGCCGTTCGGGCGGTACTGAGCGATATCTATGTTCCTGATTCTTATCTGTTATTTTAGGCTAATGGGTCTCTCAATCAGCATGTTGTACATCATATTCGAATGGAACGAAAGCTGATCGTTCAAAATATGTGTGGAGTGGAGTCAAATTTAGTGGCTCTATATATCTCGAATTCTTCTATCGCATTCATATAACGTCCTTTTTTGCAAATGTGCATGATTTCCATATTAGTGCTACAATTAGAGTAAGTATGGTTATTATCCATTAAGTGTTGTGCGTAACTGGAGTATTGACTATCAAGTTTTCTTTTTGGTAGGTGTTCTTTAAACCTTGCGCAAAATGGTCGTCCAGTTTCGCCTATGTAATAGCAAGGGCAATCGTTACATGTGATCTTATATTTCAATTGCAATTTCGGTCATTCGACCATCATCAGGAATTCACACTAAAAACATCACTCACAAACACAAACTAAACCCAATAAATAAGTTTCACTCCATATGGAGGTCGTTAATTGTAAAATGTTGCTCAATATGTCGCGGAAACACTCGAAAAGACGTGCCGCATGATAAGGTAAGATTAACCTTAGTAAAAAGTTGGATTATTTGACTTATTATAAAAGTTTGATTAATCACTAATCCATGAGCTAAAAATGGAATCTAAAAAGAAAAAACTATCACTGCCTTTAAGACATTTTAGTTTGTTATAATTACAAGTCTTTATGATTGTGTGTTCACTTTACTTTCTATGCGTGTTACATCGTAGACACTCAATTTTTAGTTTATCTAATCCAATTGAATATTTTACTTCTTTTGCTCCCACTGATTAAATATCTGTTTATTTTTGAAGGTATATTCCGTTTACAAACTGTAAACATGAAATTTTTTGCAAACAGTATGTTACATACACCAGTCATTAGAATAGTTTTTCAGAATCAATTTGAAAACATTTAAATCGGGTGTAATAACTAATTTATGTGCTTTTTCCAAGGTAACGCTCTTGAAAGAGTTATTATGCACCTTAAATATATCCGACAGGGGCCAACTTATGTATGGTTAATTTACATGAAAATTAAGAATGTAAAACAATTTTTTGTAAATTTTCTCAATAACAAAATGCACCGATCAAGACTTATAAAGTTTAATTTTAAAGGGTTTTTAAATTTACTACAACTTTTCCATTGAAAGTATAGCATTTCATCCGACGATTTACAAAATACTGTAGAACCTTGATTATCCGAGGTAATTGAGAAACGACAGACCTTGGATTATAAGGAAGGCCATGAGAAAACCATTGAGGTGTAAGTTCTCGCTTCATTTACGTCGTTATAGAGTGATTGGAGCCATACTTATTTCAAAATCTATTTCATTTGGCTTTAAATAATATAGTTTTAAATATATGTATCAATTTCTGATCTATTTTGTCTCTAATCCTTGATAGTCATTTCCCCAACACCTAATCATTTGCGACTTTTCTTAATGAATCATCTCAATCTAATCGTTAAATTGCTTCTCATTTTTTATATAAAGATAAAACAACACGCTTTCCACTCATAATGACACTCATTCACAAAGTTTAACTCTGACTAAAAACAAAAAAAAATAATAAAATACATTAGCAGGGGGAAGAAACAACTCGTGGGAAATGATGGTGAATCATAAATAGGATGCCGCAAGGAGAGGATTGTATTACAGGCCCAAGACTGCTTCGTTATTTACTATTCTACCCGTCCCCTAAAAGCCACTCATACCATTGCGTTGGATAATTTGCCGAAATGTTTTCAGGATGTACAGATTCCTCACGGATACACCCCAAGAGGGGAAGTAAGGCCCGGTCCCCACGCTGTGTTTGTTGTGTCCAACGTCACCAGTACAACCTCAATAAAAAAAAAATAGACCTCTGTTCTTCACTGTACACCCTAGTTTGTCACTGTAATGTAACGGTAAATAAAAGTGATAAACACATTTTTCTTAGTGAACAGGACGTGTAAAAATTAGTTGTTTTATTTATAAATATATACAAGTGTCACAAAAAAACCTTATCGTGCTATAATACAGGATCGGATTCTATGCATTATACTAAATTAAAATATTCAGAAACATTTTACGAATTCGGGTTAGTTTATTTTAGTTTTTTGTTAGTTTTTTTTTTTACAACAGTTAAAATAGCAACAACAGTAACAGTGCCCATCTGTAGTAGGCCTAATGTATTTTCATCAGCTATTTTTTATTTATTGGAAATGGTTGCCAAATGATGTAGTTACAATTACTTTTTTTAACATTGTTATTTGTGATAACAAAAATCAATGTCTGAATTCGAAAAAAAACGTTACTGTACTGAACATTTTAAAATTTATTTTATTGTATTGAATTCGATACTTCATAGAGCATTAAGGTTTTTATATGGGTAGTATATTATTATGTCAATTTTGTGTAGGCCTAAATCGTTATAAAGTTTCAATGGTAAAACATTTACTAAATAAGTAGTAAACAAAAAATTTAATATTTGATATTTAAAAATATTGAAGGTCCAAGTTAGCAAGTTTACTTGAACCTTTTAAAAATCTAAGCGTGAAGTCAAATTTACAAAAAAATGGTTGGATTTAGGAAAAACCGCAATAATTAAGAATAATAAAATTAATTAGTCTATATAATCTGATTACCAAATCAGAACAGCCAGGATCACACCAAATCAATGTCAAACAAGCACAAAATGTATTCATTACAGGAATTACCTTCCTCCTGACTAAACAAAAGGTCGTACAGAAAATTGTTTTAAATAATAGAAAAGTTAATTCCACTAATTATCAACAACTTTCTCGCAAAAAGTTTTCTTTTTGCCTAAAAATACAAAAATTTCTCGTTTTGAACATTTTTGTTGTCATCACTTTTATTTTATAAAAAACTTAATAAAATTTTGCATCACAGTTATAACATTTTATAATTTTGTATAAAACAAAACCTTACTTATTTATAGATATTTGTCATAGTTTTCTCTAAAATGTGAAATACTTTTTTATAAAAAGGTTGTAAGCAAGTATGTAAAGTTATAAGAATGTGAGCGCTGTCTATTTCCTCAGTTAAATGTTATTTGTGGACCTATTTTTTGTGGAATTGGTTGTACCGCCAAGGCAGGTTTAAGGAGAAGTAGACTGTAGAAGGGATGACTCGGCCATTAGGCCAAGTGCTCTCCTAGTTTGCTCGAACTATACACAGCAAACTACTGTTTTGTTTTCTGTCTGTTCAATGTACTCTCAAGCTATGAATTCTTTATCAAAATCGATTCAGTAAACTTATTTATTTGTAAGTTAACAGAATTGAATTTTACAATTGTTTTTTTTTATTCGGTTTGGTTAATACGGAACAGTATGGTTAACCGCCTTCTCAGGGACTTCATCTCGCATACCACCGACACGTAGGCACCTACAAAGACAGCGTCACAGCTGTATTTGCTCTTGTACCGAACAAGTAATAATTTAATTAAAAATGTTGTAAAATAATATTAATACCATGAAGCTTTGCTGTCCCTAAATGATTGATGCATTTAGTGTTTAAGGATTCCAATTGTTTATTTTTTGAAACTGCTATGGAAAAAAAAACAAGAATAATCGCTCTGGGGGGGAGGGGGGAGGGGGGGGGGGGTTTCCTTCGTCCCTCCGTCCGTACGCTACTTATACGGAAACTTGGATAGTCGAGGTTCTACTGATGAGCAAAAAAACACCTAAAAGTAAATTTTTTCAAAGTTTTCTTGTTTCAATAATTCCACAATAAAATAATCATTGCTTTTTGATGGTAGTACTTTCATCTAAAACTATTCCTCAAGTCATAACGCAATCGGTTTTCTATTACATTTTTTTACAAATCGGCCTACTGCCTTTTTTTGTTCCAATGACTGGTCTAATAGTATATTATGTACTCGTAAAAGTTAGTGTACTTGAGGGAGAACTTTGCCTGGGATCAATCAGGCAGTTTGTATGATAAGTTCAGTGTATCGTAATTAAGATATGTACAAATAAAAGCTACGTTATACTAATTCCCAGCATCCTTATTGCTTTGCTTTCTAGATCGCTTACTATTGCATGAATATCTTCACATTGAATTTGCATGAAATTTCAGATTCTTCACAGGACACTAGTCTGACCCTCTTTTAGCTTGTCCTTTTTTAGGAGTCCTTATATCTTAGAAATTCTCGAAGGTATTATAAATATTTTTCTATAGAAGTAATAATTATAATTTTTTGTTTTGGCTTGTATTTAAAAGGCTATTAAATTTTAAGAATTTTTTAGAATTTCTGTTTGTTGTTTGCAGGGGGTGAAATGTCGGACGCCTCCTCGTGGTCACCCTGGGTAACGCTAAAGTCCGACAAAACTCTTTTGCCTCGTCATTGGAAGGTAAGGATGACTTTTGTTTGAATCTTAGTTAAGAATTTAATCAAAGTAAAATATTTTCCATATGTTTATATAAAACTAAAGTGTCTGTCTGTGTTTTCAGAATAAATCCTATTTTCTAAGCTCATATGGTTATCCACACGTTACCAAAAACCTAAGCATTTTTTGTCTTTCTGTGCGGGCTAATCTCCGGAATGGCTAAACCAATTTTGACGAATCTTTCATTTGCATGTAGAGGCTTTTTCAGAGACTAATCTAGGCTACTTTTTATCCTGGAAATATTTAGGGTTTGTATTTAAAAATAAGAAAGGTAAAAATTATTGGTTTTACAGCCCTATAACAGATAAAAAGTCAGATTCGGATCTAAAGCTTAGCAACACATGCTCATTGAATTCATTCCCACTCATTACCATAGTAACCAACTTAGCAAATTTAGAACCGGTTTTTTATTCTTCACAACCAACAGCTTTTTTTAGGTTAGGTTAACAAAATAAAAGCAAACACAAATGAATCAACAAAAAAAAACTAACTCAAACATCTGTTGTTATATGTATTATAAATAAAACAGCTGATTCGGATCAAAACCAACACAATTTTAGGTTAGGGCTATACTGAACCAACACATTTCTTAAAAATCTTAAAATAATTCATATTTATTATATGAACCAACTTGGTAAATTTAGAATTGGTTAACTAACAACCAATCTTTTAGATTAGGTTTATATCGTTCTACTATATTCAAAAATCCTGTCATTCGCACAAAAACCTGGCCCTGCTGCGTGTGCATCAGGATCTAGGATACAGCACCCCCACTACCCAGCCACTATCCAAGTGCCTCTGTCCTAATCAATCATAATTTCTGTGGAAATATCAGATTGTACAATAAGTTAATCTGTTTCCATTTGCTTCGCCACAAGTCGCTGAGGGGGTTGGTGAGCGAAGCGGGCAGGGGCGGATCCCCTAGTATTTAATGTAGACAAACTTATTTTAAAAGCCTAAATACGGTAAATCCACATGCGTGAAAGACAACTGAAATTAAATCATGCAGTAACTTGCAGGTTACTACAGACTTGAAATTTGGCATATTGGTGCCATGCTCAAACTGTTGTTGGGAAAATTCCTATCCTACTGTTTTTTTGTATTTACCACCAAGATTAGTTTTTAATCTTAGAATTAGTCATTATATTGTTCTAGAATAGTAGGGCAATTTTGGTAATCTTGAACATAATTTAAATAAATTATAAAAAATTGAAAATAAGTGAAAAAGTATCATAGGTTTTGCAATACTAGCCTATATAGAATATGAATCAAGTAAAAAAATAGAGAAACAAATTTTAGTTTTTTTTAATTCAAAAACGATTTTTTCTTTTATATTTATAAAGTGTTTGATTGTACGAGGGGTAACTTCCTTTACAAAATCTGAGAAGGTAGACAAACCAACAAACATTAGTGAAAAATTAGAAATTAGTCCAAAAATACTTTTTTTGAGGTTTTTGGTATACATTTTATGAAAAATATTTTTTTTAAAGAGTTAAAACCGGTAACCGCCATACTATTCTACGGGATGCACTTGATAAGCGATGCAAAATTGAAATTTATAAAAAATTTACTGCAAAGATTTGACATTTTGTTCAAAATAGGCTTGCTCAATTTCGCATACATAGTGGAAATTCCCTTGCCTGCGAAAGGATTAAATCTCTTTGTACTAGGGCAATGTACTAAAATACTCATGCTTTCTTTGTTGACCGTTGATGGCATAAGGAAAACTGAGGTTGGGTAGGAGGAGGCTAAAATGTAAGCAATAGAATTTATATCACTAAAATGTATCACTATATTATTCTGAGTAAATTGTTCATATTAATTTTTATATTATCAACACTAAAAACTGAAGATACAAAAAAAACTTACACCTAGCACTAAGCAAGCAATGCTTGGTAGCAAATTTCCATAGGGAAGATGAACTATTGCAGTGACTCTTATGGTGAGACCTAAGGTCGGGATTGGTCAATGAGCACTGATCATGGTCCAAAGAACTTGTGTTAAAAAGTGTTTTAAAGTGTCATTCATTAAAAATGTTATGTATAAATGTCTTTGCACTCTAACGGCCTCATTTTACATCAGATTTGGTCCTACTTTTTGGTACACACGTTGGTTTTCTAAGTTGCTCAGACGAATTAGTTAGACAAAAAAGTCCGACAAACGGAAGCACGTTTTTTGGCCGGAAGTAAAAAATTTTTTGAGATTTTTTGGACCAGAATGAAACTTCTTTGTGGTTTTATCTAAAAAATTAATATATTACTCTGCACATTTTGTTTTTTTACACATCCTTATAGCCCGTCTGTTTCCGCCAAAATTGATCAAAACGTAAAATTATCTGGTTCCAATTTACGTGTAGGCAACTTTTGATCTGAGGCCGTAAGGTGCAACCTTGCAAGGCGATTTTATCCGCTGCGAGCCGAACGAAGCAGCGCGTGATCCAGGACTGCTGCCAATATACTTTGTACACGCAGGCAAGCTATTCAGCACCTTCTTCGTGAGTAGACAAATTTTTCAAATAGTCTGTTGAAACCCTAAAACATAAAAACAAAATTTAGAAAATTCGCTTAACTCATGTCAGCAGTTCAGCTGCGTGATCGATTTATTTTAAATTAAATCTATTTGCAAAGCCATAGCCAGGAATACTTTTTGCGGAGGGGGGGGGGGTCTGGTTAGGACTGGGGTTTTGAATCTAAACCCTTTTAACACGTTCACTGCTAAGGACGCATATGTGAGCTTGACACTGAACACTATGACAAGCGGCCGACGCACAGTGCATTGCACGCCAACCCTCGTATTGGGAGAATTTTCAATACACAATACACAATGGATTGCGTGCTTCGCACTTCAACTCCCGTATTGGGAGTATTTTCAATACGCAATGCATTGCGTGCTTCGTATGTCAACCCCCTTATTGGGAGAATTTGCAATACAAAGAGCATTGCGTGCTTCGCACGCCAACCAACGTATTGGGAGAATTTTCAATACACAATACACAATGCATTGCGTGCTTCGCACGCCAACTCCCGTATTTTGGGTATTTTCAATACGCAATACATTGCGTGCTTTGCACGCCGTCCCCTGTATTGGGAGAATTTTCAATACACAGAGCATTGCGTGTTTTGTTAAAGTATTTTTGTTGAACCTTCATAGTTTTCTTATTTAATAGATCAGATCAAGCTCACAAGAGAGTAAGGCTGTAACCTACTGCATCCATGTGTATTGCACATTGTACAATAAAGTAAATCTAAATACCAGTATGCATGCAATGCACAATGATGTAAAATATGTTGTTGGATCCTCTGTTGTGTTGTCTATTTTATAATTTAACTTGCACTTTTTAAACCTAGTATTAATTTTGACTACTAAATTTTGGAATTTCTGGGGGGGGGGAGCGGAGGTATTGACCCCCCTAACCCCCTGGCTACGGCCTTGTCTGTTTGTACTTGGGTAATGTACTCAAATACACCTGCTTTCTTTGTATTCCAAGGAAGGTAATGTAAGGAGTACGGCTGTAGAGGAGGCAGAAAGGTTTGCAGTAATTATGTTGCTGAAATGTTGTGGTAAAATAATTTCAAAATGTCCTACATCTTTGTCTGGAAAATTGAGGGAAACATCAAGGAAATTAATTACCAAAATTTTGTAGGGACCCTGATATAAGAATAGATAAGCACAATCTACCTAGCCTAATACAAAATATGTTTACGGTTAACCCTAAAACTGTCAGACGTCTTATTTTCAGACTTCTCAATTCAGTAGTTTGCAACAACTCGACTTGTATTTAATATTTCACACACTAAAAATCATCCAATCTCAATGAAACAAAAACCATTGAAAAGGAAAGGATTTAAACTTTAATTTTTGTATTTACAAATTTGTTCTAAAACATATATTTAGGCTACATATTTTATGTAATCATCGTTTTAAAATTGTATTTTTCTAAACAGCTAATGCAACGCGAGAAAACACTTGGAAATTACTCAAACTTGTCGCTTATCTGAGCATCAAAATCGTTAGACAGACTTATTTTAAGAAAAAGATAGACACCATTGGATTTGTCAAGATTTAAACTTTCTAAAACTGCCTTTCAATCATTTGTCACTATTTATTGGTTCTTAGATATGAATTTTTCTGTAAACCCTTGTAATTGGTCAATTTCAACAAATGAGAAAGCACACTTTAAACAGGCTATAACTACGACCAGTCTATTTGGATAACGATATTTATATCAATTTGAAGAAAAAACTCCAAATTTTCTTTTGATGTAAAGTAAACCTAATTTAATATCCGGATTCTATTCGGATATATCCGTGAAATACAGACATTTGTTGAAATCAATAGGTTGATGTACAACCATTATGACTGTTGTACCGTATGTTTTTCCCACAGTCAAGAGTGTCTGGAACTGTACCTACTATATGTTTGTGAGTGTTTTGTTTATTTGATTTTATTTAGTGAAACAAGTAAAACAGAGTGAAATAAGTTTATAAAATAAGAATTTTCAAGTATACAGTTCAATTTTATGATATCCTTATATATAATTCTGTAAGCAAAATTTTAGATTCAAAATTGTGGGAATGTGGTAACTCGGAGGATGATGGGAGGGGTATCAAATTAAAGGTATCGATTCAAGAAACGAGGGAAAAATATAAGTTTTTTCTTAAATTAAAAATTAAGTGGTTTTTGGGGTCCCCGAAAAACGAAAAATCCCCATAAGAAATACATGAGAATTTAAAAACATCTGCTTTGTTTACATTAAAACATTTGGTATTAAATAAATAAATTAAAAACATAAAACAGCTGTTCTGTAGTTTACATTAAAACATTTGATATTAAATAAATAAATTAAAAACATAAAACAGCTGCTCTGTAAAATAATATGACAGTTAATGTAAATTATATTTTTACATAAAATCTGCTAATTATTAACCTATAAAAGATACACGTTGACACAGACATAGAAGATAAACCTTATAAGTGTGATTTTTGGAAGGTTGTATGGCTGTTTTATTAACTTTTCATACATTAATTATAATTTTCTTAATATTTTGCATAAATTCTATCATGTTATCAACTGGGGGAAGACCAGCAAGACATGGGAGAGTGTTCAGAATTGTAGCGGACAGACGTAATGCAGATTGGCGAGTAAATCAGGTTACACACTGAAGTGGCGAGGGGTATTAACAGAGTATATTATTATACACATTCTGTGAAAAAATCATGAAGATACGATACATTTTAATTACTTTATTTATAAATTATTATGATTAAATTTTTAGTATCGAAAACGTATATACTTTGCAAACAAAATTTACAATACATTTTAAAAATGTACATATTTATCTTTTTATCTATCTACATATTCGATTTTAAATATTAAAAAAGATTTGGATTCACAATAAAATTCTCTATAACTTATTACATTCACAACAAAATACATAGCTTAATTAAAATAAAGGCCAAATAATACAAAATAAAAAAAATATTGTTCGCCATTTGTCGAATTTGAAATAGTAATTTTTATAGGCCTAATCAGTAAAGGTATTAAAATTTTTTGCAACAATCTGATTTTTTTATATTATTATTATAGATACGTTTTCTATATGTGGTTAAAATTTTATTAAAATTTGTTAAATATTATTAAAGTTATTCCATTTTTACTAAAGACATGAACAAACAATTTTCACCGAATAAAGATATCGGAAAGTTATTTTTTATAGGCCTAATCAGTAATGGTATTAAATTTTGTTGTAACAATCTGATTTTTACTTTCTCACTATACTATAGTATAGAGAAAGTATAGTGATCGCAAAAAAAATCGATGTTGAGATTTTTGTGGAAATATCCGTTTTGGGACCCCCTGAGTCCAAAAAAGTGGTTTTTACAAAATGTCTGTCTGTATGCATGTCTGTATGTCTGTATGTCTGTCTGTATGTCTGTATGTCTGTATGTAGACAAAGCTAGACAGAAAACTATTCGATCGATTTCAACTAAATTTGCACCAGACATGTCCAGTACGCCTGTATAGATGCACGAAAAAGGGTTTTGAACAATTTTGAAAAACAACCCCCTTTTTGGCCAAAAAACCCCAAAAAAGTCAGTTATTATTTTTTTATAAAAAAAACGGCTCTAACGATTTTGATAAAATTTGGCTAATTTGTAGCCTTTAATGTGCCCTACCATATACAAAAACCCGCATCTTTCTAAAAATTCTCGTTTAGCTAATAATAATAATAATAACTGATTTTTGGTGGTTTTTTGGCCATAAAGGGGGTTGTTTTTCAAAATTTTTCAAAACCTTTTTACGTGCATCTATGAAGACCTAATTGACGTGTTTGGTGCAAATTTGTTCGAAATCGATAGAATAGTTTTCTCTCTAGCTAATAATAATAATATTTATTAGTTAATCGCCTACTTTAATAAAAGTATACAAAGCTAGAGAGAAAACTATTCGATCGATTTCAACCAAATTTGCACCAGACATGTCCAGTACGCCTGTATAGATGCACGAAAAAGGGTTTTGAACAATTTTGAAAAACAACCCCCTTTTTGGCCAAAAAACCCCCAAAAAATCAGTTATTATTTTTTTATTAAAAAACGGCTCTAACGATTTTGATAAAATTTGGCTTATTTGTAGCCTTTAATGTGCCCTACCATATACAGAAACCCGCATCTTTCTAAAAATTCTCGGTTAGCTAATAATAATAATAATAACTGTTTTGGGGGGTTTTTTGGCCATAAAGCGGGTTGTTTAAAAAAAAATTTCAAAACCATTTTACGTGCATCTATGAAGACCTAATTGACGTGTTTGGTGCAAATTTTTTCCAAATCGATCGAATAGTTTTCTCTCTAGATAATAATAAATAATATTTATTAATTAATCTCCTACTTTAATAAATCACCTCTCCTGCCCCACCCTACAAGTCACAGTGAATCTGTTTAATAATTTAAATATGTTTGTGAGAAAGTATGTGCCAGTTCCTGGTACCGTTTATTTTATATTATTATTATAGATATGTTTCCTATATGTGATTCAAATTTTATTAAAATCTGTTAAATATTATTAAAGTTATTCAATTTTTAACATGAACAAACAATTTTCACCGAATAAAGATATCGGAAAGTTATTTTTTATAGGCCTAATCAGTAAAGGTATTAAAATTTGTTTTAACAATTTGATTTTTTAATATTATTATTATATATATATTATGTTTTCTAGATGTGGTTCAAATTTTATTGAACTCGATTAAATATTTCTAAAGTTATTCAATTTAGAACCTTTGGAACACAAATCAACCCTGAATTAAACACTGACGAAACAAAACAAACAATCCTGCCACATTGCCATATGCTATTGATTCTTGATGAAGGATCAAAGTTCCGAGAACCAGCTCAAATTGACCAATGCGTCTGTGCCGAACTACCAAATCCACAAGAATTTCCTACACTTTATAATATTGTCGTAAGGAATATGATAGACGGACCATGTGGTCAACGCAATAATAAATCTCCTTGCATGAAAAACAATTGTTGCACTAAGAAATACCCAAAAGAGTTTCTAGAGGAAACTATAGAAAATAACAATGGATACCCCAACTACCGCCGAAAAAACAATGGAATAGTTGCAAGAAAAGGTATCCACCAAGTTGATAATAGAGATGTTGTCCCTTATAACAATTATATGTTACTTAAGTATAATGCGCACATTAATGTAGAAATTTGCTCCACAGTTCTTTCTGTAAAGTATTTATTTAAGTACCATGTATATATAGGTTATGATTCTGCATGCATAGAATTTGTACGGTAAGTAATGTTAATCAACCTAACAATGCAATAGTCTACGATAAAACTAAAAATTTTTCAAATATGCGATATGTAAGTTGTCATGAGAGCATTTGGCGCCTCCATTCTAATGAGATGCATGAACAATCTCATGTAATTATTCGATTGGCAGTTCATGAAGAGGGTCGCCATAACGTATATTTCCAACAAGGAAATGAACAGGCTGCACTCAATTCATCTGTAGAAAAGCATACAACTCTCACAGCATGGTTTGATTTAAACAACCGCGAACCAACTGCCCGCCAGTATTTATACAATGAAATTTCGCAACATTATCGGTTGGCGGGTAATTTGTGGATGCCTCGACAGAGAGAGGGTGGTAAAGTTATAGGAAGGATGTATAATGTGGCACCTAATGAATCAAATAGGTTTTATTTACGCATATTGTTACTTCATGTTAAGGGTGCTACATTGTTTGAGGATTTACAGCACTACAATGGTACAACATATGATACTTTTAAAGAGGCAGTTTTATCACGTGGGCTCCTTCAAAACGATCAAGAATGGCACCGTTGCTTGGAGGATTTGCAGAATATACAAATGCCACATCAGCTCAGCAATTATTTGCATTCATTTGCTGATTCTGTAAACCAATGTCACCTTTAACATTACGGACTACCTTCAAAGAGAAACTAACCGAAGAAATGAATGACATTGATCCTCATGAAGCAGAAATGGCATCATTACAACAAATCCAGAATATTCTGAGAGAAAACGGATTCAACTGTGCTACTCTCAGCCTACCAGTTCCACCTGAAGTCACGATTCAAAACCCCACATACAATCTACAGGAACAAGCTGCTTTTTGCATAGAGATGTTTTATAAGCTTAATTTTAAACAAAAGATGGTCGTTGATCGAATCTTAAATGCAATATCTGGGGATACGGAAGAGAAACTATTCTTTTTATAAGCTGCTGGGGGATTAGGAAAGACTTTCATATGCTCATGTATTTTGAAAATAATCCGAGGCGAGGCCAAATTGCCTTAGCAGATGCTTGGACTGGGATAGCAGCATTGCTTTTAGACGGAGGCACTACACTATATCGTTTACTTGGCCTTCCTGTACCCATTCTACCCTCATCGGTCTCATCAATCAAGGCTAATTTCGATAAAGCTACTATTCTCAGAGAAGCTTCTATAATTATTATTAATAGACGAGTCGTCGATGGTGCCTGCTGCAGCTGTTGATTATATAAACCATCTCCTTAAAGATGTAATAAAGTGTTTGGACCCAGTATATGGACAAATGCACATGGGTGGTAAAGTAGTCCTTTTTGGTGGTGATTTTAGGCAGATTTTGCCAGTGGTACCATTGTCTGGTAGAATACAAATAATTGAATCTTGCATTCAAAGAAGCAGAGTTTGGAAATACATTACACTCATCCATTTGAAAAAAATATGGGCGCAAATGATGGCGAAAAATTATTTTCTAATGGGCTTCTTCAAATAGGCAATGGAACATTAATAAGTGACGGAGGATCAGATTCTATTAACATTCCTGAAATTATATAATTTCAGAGGATTTACTGATCAAGCATGTCTTTGGCAACTCAATAAATGAGGAGATTGCTAGACAATATTGCAATCATGTCTGTCCTTTTAATGAAAACTGCGATAGAATTTAAGATGATTTAAATTTAATTGAAAGTGATTTCAAAGAGTATTGCAGTGTGGATGAAGTGATATCAGACGATCCAAGCGAGAAATTAAACATCCCATTTGAGTATATAAATTCTATAACTCCTTCAGGAATGCCACCTCTTAGATTTAAGTTAAAATGTGGTACAATTGTTATGCTTATAAGAATCATGAATATGGGTTCCGGTTTAGTAAATGGAGTGCGAATGTTGGTGTTGGAAATGTATGACAAATGTCTAAATAATAACAGGGGAGGAGGGGTACTGTAATTTTCTTACCAAGGATAAAAATCATTTCAACAGACCCAACCATGCCTTTCCATATGACAAGAGTACAATTTCCAATACGGATATCATTTGCTGTAACAATTAATTAATAAAGATCAGGGTCAAACCTTTGACAAAATCGGCATTTACTTACCGTCAAAAGTTTTCACACACTGCCAGCTATATGTGGCCTTTAGCCGAGTAAAAACACCTCAAGATGTAAAAGTAGTCATTAAAAAGACCAGTGAACAGGGAAAGGACAACTGTGGATATTACACAAAGAATATTGTTTTCAAAGATGTTTCGCTATAATACTTTGTTCTAATGATTACGGTAAAGTTTTCAAAATGACTAAATAGTTTATTTCACGTTATGTATCAATAACTGAACATAAATTAGGGGCTTTAGCCCCTACAAGCCACTAGTATTCTCTATAATTTGTTATGATAATATCAAACTTTTCGGTAAAGTATATATTCCTAAATTACTATTAAAATTAGGCCTAATTTTGTTAGCAATCTTGTAGTAGTAGGAATATAAAAACTGGTGTTTTCAAAAAATGAAATTTGAAATTGGTTTATATTTTTATACACTTCTATTTAGAACTAAATTACACTAATTTTGTATATTTTGAAAAAATACAAAAAATGTTTACTACTTTTTATGTAAACCTAAAGTTGGATTTTTTTCTGTTACTGGAAATTTTGTAACAGCTTTCTGAGCTAAAAACTTTTCAAGTTACATTAATACATTTTTTAGTTTAATATATAAATTCTTTACATCTTTTTATACAAGAAAAGCTATTAGCTATTGAACACTTTTTTATTGGGCTATCATTACTATATTTGGCGAATTTTTGAAAAAATGCTTCCAAAACTCACTAAAATGGAAAAAAGGTTAATTTTGATAGTTATAGAGTTAAAGAAACAAACTAATTAAGGAAGCAGTTATTTATTTATGCAGAAGGGTTGCAGCCTGTTACATTCAACCTCGTCCAATGTCTTATCGCTTTACATCTCATAGTGTGAAGGCTTTTATGTTATTTAATTATATGACAAAGAATTATGAACACTTTCAACCAATAATGGAAGATTGAATCCATTATGTTCCAAAGTTGCATAACAGCATCTGATTACATATCAATGGGTGCTGCATTCCATTACTGTTGTTGATAGCACAATCAGTACAAGTTAGGCCTACTTGTGTAGTTTTAGGCCTAAATGTATTTCACTAACTCGTAACGAAAATGAAATCATATTCCATCTTGGTTCTGCTTCTCTTCAGTCACACAATCACCGCGCAAACGACGGATAAAAATGCCAACAAAATGGACAAAGGAGTAAGTTTGAGTTAGCTGTTTTACACTGAATGTATACATTGTTTTGATAGTGCATATTTCAGGACAAAGTCGTTGTGTTTGACCGCAATAGATTTTGTATCATTTTTTAAGTGTGGGTTTTTTAGGAATAAAACTTGGACGTAGAATCTCACAACTAACACGTTTACCAACACAACGACTTTGAAATAACTAACTTGTTTGATCAATCAGTTATAGTGTGATTATTGTAGGTCGTACTTCACTGAAAATGAGGACATGTGGTTGAAACGTGTTTGAGTTACTTAACATATATTAGTTGTGAGATTTCAACATTTATATAAATATGCAATCTTTTTGTTTTGTGAAAAGGTATGTCATTAAAGAGTTTAATTTACGGCTTTTTGCTATAAAAAAAAAAAATAGGCCTAATTTCTCTAACCTATTTGTTAGATATTTTAACTAACTTTAATACACCTATATCAACACACATCAAACTCAGGGATGTGGAGAGAAAATCAAAGCCCTGGGTTATTGACTCAGTCCATATTTTCTTTGCTTATTTACACACACACACACACACATGTTTGATATTTGTGATTTGTTATATAAAATGTCGATTATTTGATATTACTATTGCTACAAAATCGTATGATTGATATGTGTCTCTGATTTAATCCTGAAAAGTATTTTTTGTCTTTTCATTTCACAGATAAACGTTGGTTATCTGTAGGCCTACATATAAATCAAATTAAAATGTCTGTCTATGATTTTGAAATAAATCCTTTTTTCTAAGCTCACGTGGTTATTCACACAATACCAAAACCTAAACATGTAGGCCTATTTTTTAATTTTTTGTCTATCTGTCTGATTGTTTTTCCGGCCTAATTTTCGGAACGGCTGAACCAACTTTGACAAAACTTTCATTTTCACGTAGAAAACTTTTCATAAATACACTATATATACTGTAATTAACATGCTACTATTTTATCCCGGAAATATTTAGGATTTCTATTTAAAAATTGAAAAATTATGGACAAAATTAGGAAGGGGTTTTGTGGAAGGACCATGATATTCGAAGAAACATTATTTTGTGTAGAATTTTTACAACATAAAATAAAATTGTTTATAAATCTTTAGGAATATAAATATTTATTTGTAAAATAAAATATCTGATCTGGAACAAAAGCTGAACACAATTTTAGGTTAGGCCTATGCTGAACCGACACACGCTTCTTGAAAGCATTTACATTTATTACTATAGCAACCAAATTAGCAAATTTAGATTTGGTTAATTTTGTTTGATAACCAACAATTTTTAGGTTAGGTAAATGTCTCTCTATTGTATAAAAATCGTGTCATTCACTGCACATGCATTAGGATCTATATTACCACCACAACTGTACACCATCCAAATTCCTCTGTCCTAATCAATCGTTATGTCGGTGAAAATATCAGATAGACAATAATCAGTTTGAACTTGCTTTGCTGGGGTTGGCAAGCAGTAGGTGGAGCCGTCTAGTATAAAATAATATACTTTGTTTTAATCACAATTTTGTTTTAAGTATCACATATATGATCTATTATATTAATCTGGTTAATGTGCAATAAAAATGCAAATATCAATCCTAAATAGTATATTTCGGACCAAGGGCCGAAAGTGGGGTTTTGCTGGACCGATATCACGTTTTAAGACCGAGACGCAGTCGAATGCAATGCAAAACCCTTTCGGCAGAGATGAGAATGCTATTTTTCACCATACTACGCTATGTAGACTTAGAGGAAATAAGTTATTTAAAACATATTTATTTTAACAAATTCTTCATTATATTTCACCTCTGATTTATCGGGTAACATGTCTTCACTAATTTGCTCAGCTTTCCTCTTCAATGAAGCAGGAATGTTCATTTTACTAGTTAATGTTTAAAATAAATAATAAAACTACAAAACTAATCACAAAAACTACTTAGGCTAGTGTAAATTCAATGGTCACTTCACACAGTAACGTTCAAGAACTAACCGACAAACAAAACAGCAACAACATTAATATCGTTAAACAATAACAATACAATAATCAGCTGTTTTCACTGGTATATTTACCACTTGCCGCATATTAGTGTATCGATTGAGTTTGTTTGAATGCACAGCAGTTTTACTTTGTGGATTTATGGCGTTGTAAAATTTAGCAGGCGTAGGGCAGCAAATTTTAACTTTCGGTCTGAATATTATGTTCTCAAAACAGCTGATTACAATGTAGTGTGGTGAAAAATGTTTTAAGTTATTATAATTTGTACTAAGAACATTCTGACAACTATTAACTGCAAAATTGTTACAATTTTGTTCACATATCCACATACAAAATTTGTTTGGTCGTCTTGCACACTGGTTCGAAACATTCCTTGCTTCAGCGAAAGTCAATGTATTGATAAGCTCCTTGAAATTTGAATTACTTTTTTTCTATTGCGGATTTTTAATGTTTTGCATTGAATGGACGAATTAATTTTTTTATACGAAGAACAAATAAGTTAGCAGATACCTATATAGGCTAAATGATTTAGAATTCATTGATGTTGGAACATACCAATACTACTTGAATAATACACAAAATTGTTTGTCATTCAAAATGTAGTGTGGTTATTTTTTTTTGCAAATGGTTCCAGAGTATGTTTGTGCCTATGGGCTGCAGCCTGGCCCAAGTATTCTTCTAGATTGCTGGGCCTGAGCAATATCTGGTAGGAATATGTCTTATGGTCCTTGTTTGAATTTTAACTATACAGTTACTTTTACTTATTTGGTTAGAAATTATGAGCCCACAGCTGAAATGATCAAGATCTGACTACTTACGGGACTGCTGACGGTACTCTTCATTTTATTATTTCATGAATCATGAGCGACTACGTTTATAATTTCAGGCTGCCAGTGATTGGGTGGAGGCTAGCCTTCCACCGGATATGCTTTCAGCACAGCCAGTTCGCGATTTTAATTCGGTAAGCATGGTGTAATGAACTTACGTTTGACAACTTTGAGACTAGTTACACGATTTACTACTTTTAAACTTTTATTTCAGAAAGTTAAAGTGGATTTTGAGAGCAAAACCATGCCAGATGAATTTAGTTCCATACGAAAGCCGTTAGACTTTGGACTGGTAAGATATTTGATTATTAAATCTTATATCGAGTCTATGAAGGATTTCTTTACGTTTCTATGCGCCGATCATCTTGGTTGTCAATGCCTGATAGTCGTTGTATTCCCTTAACTAATCTTGGAATGTATGAAGGGAATTTTTGACAAATTATCATGATATTGTACGCTGCAAAATTCATAAAAGGATTGTAATATAATTTTACAAAAGTAAAAAGTTACAATAGCACAAAATATTCTAACCGCTGTTTATAAAACAACAATATTAATAAAAAATAAAAACGGATTTACAAAGAAATCCTTTATTACTAAAAACAAGAGTTGATTATAAATATGTATGTAAATATTATTTTTTTAAAGTCCTGTGGTAAATTTAACAAAATTACATATTTATATGCTTTAGGATATGGAAGGCTTCAGGATTTTTACATGCTTGTTGTAGTTCCTTTCAGAATTTGTTCAAGGGCATCATTATATTCAATAAATATATTGAAGTGCCTTTTTTAATATTTGTTATAAATGGAGAGGAATGAAACTTACATCATTCCAAAGATACTGTGCCAACAATAAGCACAAAAAAAATCTTGTGTGTATATTGCCGATAAGGCAGGTAAAATAAAATAAACTAGGCCTAACCTAAAATTGAACATGGAAATTTTTTTTAAGATGCAAAATAACACTTTTAGGCTTCCCAAAAGTACTTTAAAATGATATAGGTATGTATACTTTTCTACTTCTAATAATTGTGGTTCAGGCCCATTTTAGAATAACTTAGAATAGCAACCATGATTCATCCCCCGCCAAATCTTTCCGTGCGCTGCCTCTAACCTCATAGGCCTGGAACAAAACAGCGTTTTTTTGTCGGCTGCAGATAGTCATAAACTTTAAAGTGTGCACGCGGTAATATTTCCGACGTTGTACCGTCTAAAATTTTTACTGGGATTCATTAAACTGAAGTGTCTAGTTCATCAATCATGAAGTGTGTTATGTAATATATTATTTCTTTTAATGTTTTATTCATGAAAAGAGAGCAACTCTCGCTTTATTCTTATTCCGTCGCCGATTGAAAAGGAAGCAAAAAATATACATATTTAGGCTCATCCAATCAATAAATAAAAGAAAAAAAGATTTTCGAGCATTCTACACTGTGTTTCCTGATTTGAGGAACTAGGAGAAACATTTTTCAATTATTTAAGAAAGTTGGTTTCTACACGCGGCTGAAGGATAGTACTCTACGAAAAAAATACTCACTAAAAAATGGTCACATTCACCATTGTTTCGGCGGAGACGGTGGAAAATCCGTCGATTGTAGTGGTAGCTAGCGGCTGCACAGCTACCGTCAGCCGTAAATAAGCCGATCGTTTATTTTTCCGACCAATATGTATGCTCTAATATTCTATTTCGTGCCACTGCTGATAAGTCTGCGACGGCAAATAATCTGTGTAGGACAAAACTCTGTGTGCTGCCTCTAGATACTATACTTTGATACACACTACACTGCATCTATATAAAATAAAGTGCCAGTGCCCAATTTGACCAAATATAATGTTAGCAATATTATATTGATAATTTATTGTAGCTTGACATTTGCATAGATGTTGAACACAAGTTACTCTTAAGAGCGTATTTTAATGTAATCAAAGTGCAAAATATTTACAATGGGGGTTATAACCCCAAAACCCCCTCCCCCTGATTCTAGCAAGCTTCCACTTTGACCTTACCAATTATCAGTTATCATCGCCAATAAACACTAGTTAACAACTGGAAAAAGTTTATGTTACTTTGAGAGGGTTTTTTTTAGGAAATGTGAGCTATTGGAGTGACCCATATGGTGAGACATAAGGTCGGGAGTGGTCAATGAGCACCGATCCTCCAGAAAAAGTTTTGGGGTGTCATTAAAATATTTATATAATATATATGTATTTATGTGTTCGCACTGTAACGGCCGCATTTTAAGTCCGATTTGGTACACACGTTGGATGTCTAAGTTGCTTGGAAGAGATCGTTAGCAAAAAAATCCAACAACCAAAAGTACGTTGTTTGACCGGAAGTAACTATTTTTTGAGATTTTTTGGATCAGAATGAAACTTCTTTGTGGTTTTATCTAAAAAAATTAATATATTACTCTGCACATTTTGTTTTTTTTACACGACCTTATAGCTCCCTTTGTTCCCCCAAAGTCGTTTTAAATGTAAAATACCATAAAAGTACACGGTTCATCCACGTAGGGGATATTAGCGAGGGGCATTTTCTGATCTGAGGCCGACAGCCGAGTTTGTACGCTGCCAGTGAAGCGAAGCAGTCCATACCCCGAGGTCGGAATGTCGAGGTGTAAACTCGCAAAGCAAGTTTTTCCGCTGCAAGTGGAAAGAAGTAGCACGTAAGTCGAAGATGGATACTTAAGTGCAAACAAATTCTACTAATATATTTTGTACTCACAGGCAGCTGTTGAGCGCCTTCGTGAGTAGATAAATTTACCCAATAGTTGGTGCATAACCTAAAACATATAAACTCACGTCAGCGGTTCAGATACGTGCTCGAATTACTTCTTTTACTGCGATGGTTAATCTTTATTGGTGTTTTATTTTTTACCCAGCATTTATAGTTGTTATTCGTTAATCAATAGTTTTAAGTTTATGTTGTTTTACAATTAGAAATAATTATTTCTATTGTTTATTTCTGAGTCTGTTCAGATTTTATGTCCGTTAGTTTAGGAGCATTGTATACTGTACCAGGCATTGTACCTGAAATGGTTTTTCAGCTGAAAAGAAAAAGAAATGTCACGGAAAAGAAACAGGCAGGGAAACATCCAATGTGTTTAATATTTGTTTGCCATTTATGTAAATGCCATTCAGAAAATTTGTTGGATGTTGATGTTATATTTTTATTTTCCCCAGAGTCCCGCTGCTGCTGGTTCCCAGCCTCTTGAGACGGGTAATGCTACAACAGAAGAACCAATGTCTACAACAGTGAAGAGACTGAAAATGTATCAAATGGTAAGTAAAGTAGAATTTTTCTCAAAAACTTGTTTATCTTAAGGCTTGCCAGACCC